>VYZW01025609.1:6613-44066 GCA_013401315.1 Balaeniceps rex
CATATTAAAGAAAAACAATCATAACTCAAAGGAATGTTTTAAACCTACTAGTAAATATAGTCCTTTCTAAATCATTTACATAGAGCAAAGTAAAGGTAAGAATAAGGTTATGCCTTCCAGTAAAAACACATAAATCAACAGGAGAAAAAGTCTCTACAAAACACAGGAATGAGCTCCAAATCATAGGTTTTACTGAGGACAATATTAGAAAAATAGAACATGATTGTAGTTTTAGAGACAATGCTATTGCTTCTTATGTTTCACAATTCTATTTTTAGACAGCCAAAAGCTCTAGCATGTTAAAAAGCCATTCCTCATGAATTATACATTTGTTCTTTTTCATTTGGCTACAGTGCCTTTGTCATATGAGTCTTCAAGACACTGAAGATGTATGTATGGTATGTCGAGATTTTTTTGTTGGCACTATGCGGCAGTATGCACAGTTGTCTGTTCATGGTTTTTGACTTGTTTTGTATATTTATATGTTGACTAGATTATACACTTTCTTTGTGACAGTGATTTTTTTTTTTTATTCTGGTATTTTCAGATAGATCTAGTGCATTGCTTCTGCCTAGACTTTTTTTTTAAATTAAGAGATTAGGAAGGTGCACATCAAATTTAAAAAAAAAAATCCCCTTTAATTTTTAAGGAATAGTAGGACAAAAGTGTTCTTCAGTTAGCCTCCTGGTTGCCCTTGTACCTTACAGAGAGATAAGAAAGTCTGCTCAGTTTGTTGTCAGTGTTGGACTAAATATTCTGGACACCTCTTGACTAGACCATGTTGTAAAATATTTTAGGCAACCATCTTAACTCTCGCTTTCATGAACAAGAATACAGCCTGTTTATGCATGTTGGGAAGAATTTATTTTCCACTCGGTGTTTTATTTTTGAGAATGAATTACCAAAGTTGCACATAATTTTCATGGTATGAAGATGTATACTGTAAGCCTCAGCTGTCCATCAGCAAGCCAGTACTTTCCTCTGCCAGTCACAAAACCCCCACCAAACTGTTCTGCTAATCTGCATGCTAATGAGATGTTTGGTGTATTAAAAAAGCAAAGGCAGAGCCAAGTAACCTCCAAAACTGCATGTGTAATCTATTTCTCATTATAGTGTTATTTCATTGGTGGCATAATTCAGCTTGAAAGGATGGCTCTTCAGTGGTTAGTGACATAATCTAGGGTGTGGGCTCTATTTTGTGTTTTACCAGGGATGACTTGTGTCACATTCAGTCAGTAATTTAGTTTCTCTGTCTTCTCCACCTGTAAAATGAGCATGAATGCCTTATTTCACTAAAATATTCTGAAGGTAAATAGATCATCTTTTGTGAAGCATTCAGGCACTCTCCTCATAGAAGCCAGATAAGAATCTATCAGAGATCAATGAATTGCAGAAAACAAGACATTTTCTGCTATTGAGAGGACAAGAACATTTACTTTAGCCTTGAAGGAAAGGCGCCATCTTACTCAAAGTGCTTCCTCTGACCTCTGCTTCCTTTTCTCCATAGCTATTTCCGTCATCTCAGATGCCAAAGATTCCTTTTCACAGTCCTTCACAGTCACTTGTCATCTGTAACTCTGAGTATCTTGTCTCTGCCTTTCTCTGCCCTGGAAAAGCTACAGATTAAAAATAGATGAAGTGGTTTTTCTGCTTTCCAAAAGTTCAGTTCATGCTCAGTAGTTCTGCTCTATCAAGTCAAAAGAGGTGAAACTCCTCTTAGACTGGAGGTTTGTTGTTTTTCTGGTTTGGTTTTTCTTTTTTTTTTTTGGTTGTGTGTGGTTTTGGTTTTTTGTTTTGTTTTTTTTTTTTTTATTTAGTAGACAAAATAAAACTTCAACATTTTATGCTAGCTGCAGCATCTAACTTTATGGTTCACCACCACAGAAGTTTGCAGATCCAAATCTGCAGAATTTATTCAAACTGAACACCTACTGAAATTAATTCTTACCTTGACTAAAACTGAAATTTCTGGGTTTGTGTATTTTAAATGTTAAATTGTTAAATTCTTTACCATGGTCTTCTGTGGTATGACGTGAGTTTAAATTATGGGAGTTTGTATGGTATGAGTATGAGTAATATTGAACAAAATCAGTTAATACAAGTTAACAGTCTCATAGCTGATGGAGGAATTTTACCCATGTTACAGTACTTTTGGTTTTCTTCTGTCAAAATACCTGTCTCTGATTCATGGCAATTACGAACACTCAGGAGTTGCAAATTACTATTATTTTGACACATTTGTCTTTCCTTCCTTCTTTTTAATTCTGTGGTTATTTTAAGTATCTAGTCTTTTTTTTCTGAACCATACTTTTGTTTGTACTCGTATTTGCCATATTGCTAAAATCTGGAGTAGAATTGCTTTGGATCTTGCACGAGCTTTAGAAGGAAAACCAGCTGAAGTGGAGGGTGGCTGTTTCCCTGCTGCTCAGGGGCAGAGTGGGTTACCCCTCCACTCCAGGGCAGAGAACTCATGTGTGTGTGGGTCACAGGAAGAAGAGATGCTGTATTCCTCTTCGTGGCCCTAAGCACCATGGAGGCTGCACCACAATCTGATCTTGAAATGCAAAATTAAGCATAATATTGCCGAGTACAGCTGTTACCTCAATGTGAACACCAGTACAGGGTGTACCACGGAGTCTGTGGGATGTGGGAGAAAGACCTTCCACCTTCCCCAGCCTCAGGGATCCCTAAGGATTGCTAAAATTATTTCCTGCTACTATTAGTAGAAGGAAACTTTATACATGTTTTATACACCGGGAGAATAAATGTAAAAGTATAAATGACTCAAGGAGATGGGTAGAAGTTCTTGCATCTTCTTACTTTACTGAAGAATTTTATATTATATATAATGTTAGGAAACTGTGACCTTTATCTATCCTTATTTTCTTTGTAATAAATTGAGGATAATTTTAAAATGTGTTCAGTTACTCATAGCAGTTTTAAAATGACAGAAGTTCTGTAATTAAAAAGGTGATAACAGGGCAAAGTATAATGGTATTTTAGAACATACCTGTGGCAAATACTGGTAGGACATAGTTGGTCTAAATATAGGAACTAATGTAGGAAGTTTCCATGTTCTATGTTGATGACATTATTACACTGCAAAGAGTTCATAAAAATAAATCACAATTTTACCTCTTTCAAGTCATCAGCATGTATGGCTTGTGTTTATACTACACTGTTCAAGTTTTGAGTTCTTGTTTTGAGTTTTAAAACAATGTTATCTTTATTCATTTTTTGAGACATGCTCATGCAGTAGAATTTCCCTTAAACTGAAATTTTGAGTGATGATGACCACTGTGAACAAGTACCAGAGCTCAAATTTTACTTGATATACTGTGTCTCCTTCTGTGTACGGCCTAAAATATGGGGGAAAGGAAAAAAAAGTACAAAAATAAGCTGAATATGTCTTTTCTTACATTGGGAAACTGACCTGCAAAGCCTCCCAACCTGTAGGAGCATTATGATACTATAAAGCTAAAGTCTTTTCTTTCTCATGTACTTTATTTTGAATTATTTAAAGCATTCATCTCAAAAAGCTGATTAAAAAAGATCAGTCAGTGTATTGTATTTTATCAGTTATTTGGATGGGTGAGAAATGAAAGCTAGATGGTATGTGGATAGTGCTTATATAATTAAATAAATGAACTAGACAATATTTCCATAAAGTAGGAGACAGGCAGATTTGGAGTCAGAAAAATAACGAATGCTATAATATACTACTGACTGGTTTTTGTCAGTGCCTATGATTTTGTTTTCCTCCAAGTTCTAACACTTGACACCATGATTAACTTTGTAGGTATTTATAGGATATTTTTAGCCAAAATAGGAAACACTATATCTCTTTTCCACCACAAATGCGTGGAAGTAGAAGGTCACTTGGCTTTCACAGCAATGTTCAAGCAGCAGTGTCAGAAAACTCTTTCCAAAAAGCAAACCATCCCCCAGGCCCATCACTAAACTTGTCAAACGTTGACTGGTCTGTTTGCACCATTACCACTGCAGATCAAGGGTCAGCATGACGGCAGGAAGAAACCTGTCATTCGAAAATGGACTCGAAAGGGTAGAGGAGGTGAGGCCGTGTAGAGGGAAGTAAGCAGGACGGCTGCACTCTGAGATGCTGCAATGCGGGGGAGTGAAGCTAATCCTTCCTGATGTGGTGGCTGGGGGCTGAGGGAAGCTGTGGCCTCTCAGAGGGGGGGAGGGACTTCGCTCCCTGCCGATGGTATATGTGTGAAGCTGTCTGAAAACACCCCTGAAGAAGAAAAGAAAAACTGAGGATTCCGTTCACCCCTCCAGTTATGTTTCTAAGTACCTATGTTCAAACAGTTACATGAGAACGAGACACTTTAAGGGACAGCTGTGTTGGTGCTGGGTGTCCTGCAACTTTATGTCAGTCCAGCTACCACACAGAGAGGATCTAGCATTTTCCAAAATTATACAGTTATCTGTACTGTGCGGGACTGAAGGACTGAAGAGGCTGCAATAGTGAAGGAGCAGTGTGGGAAGGCATACATATATTAACACTGCAGGAACACCTGCAATTTCCAGGACAGACACAAAAAAGATGTGCAATGAGTTGGCTGTAGCGGCTGAGAAAGACTGATGGTGTTATGGTGTGTTGCTGCTTCTAACAAATGATACCCAGTCTAGCAGCAGTTGCAAAGGTCATCCCCAATAGGTCATCTTTAGACAGCTTAGAGTTGTTTACAGTTTAACTTAGTAGCTCATACAGGTTTTAGTAGTTGGGTTGCTGGAGTGAACACAATACCGCATTAATTCTCTTTAGCTCTAGAAGGCCCTTCTTGTCTTCAGTAGGTAAACAGGAAAATGAGACAGCAAAATTCCTTTTTTTTTTTTTTTGTTTTTCTTGGGAAAAGATGCCACAGAGAAATTTCATATCACTGAATGTGGTTTGTTGACTGTCAGCTTTATCATGCAGACTGGTAGTCTATCCACCTTATAAATAAAAATACAAATGAAGCCAGAGCACTAGCCATGTGCTGGAGATGACATTTTAAAGTTAACTTTGAAAAAAAAAGGTTTTGCTTGACTTAGATTTTGTTTTCATTTATCTTTGCTATGGAGGGATCTAAGAACAAATTTTTTTTAAGATCATTGTAAAGAATGCAGTAAATACTGTGAAAAAGAAGGTGCTATGTAGCTTCACTAATAATTTTAGAGTGCAGACTTGACCAAAGTGTTACTGCAATTTCCCTGAATGTGCCTTACAAGGAGGAGGAGATGTGCCATACCAGCCTGTTCTGGCAAGCGTGTATTCTTCTTGCCAGCATGGTAAGGAGGGAGTAAATCCACCTTGCTGAGCTTTATGGGGGTGAAGCTGAAGGAAATGCCAATCGTGCCTCCATGCATTCAACCCAGAATTGCTTGCATGGTGCGAAGTGAGTTTCTGCAACATGCTGGGACTGTGCAAAAATTGCCTGTCTATCATAAGAATCAAATAATCCAAGACTGAAAAAGCAACTTGCAATTAGACTTTCAAAGTAACCCAGATGGTTTTAGACACCATCTTGAAACCTCTTCAAAAGTTTTCCTAACTAAAGTTAAAAAAAAAATAAAAAAGTCAATGTCATTTAAAACCAAAGTCATTAAGAAGTGGGTCATTTATTAAGGTAGCATCACTTATGTGATGTCCCAAGTGCATTGAAGAGGTATTTTCTCTCACAGTTTCTAGGAAAAAAAAATATACAAGTCACTGGAGAAGATAAAGCTTTTTTTGCTAAGAAGGAAGAGAAACTAGGAGGGTGATTCACAAAAGAGTCCGAATATAGGTTTCAAGACCATAGTAAATATAAAGCTGCGGGATTCATTGACAAAGATACAAGGACAAGGTTCTCTCTCATTTTACAAACATGTTATCTGTAATGTCAGCATGATTCCTAGCTGAAAGTCAACATTCTTTCCTTGACCAAAGATTAGATTAATGGTTGTCCTGGAATGATCAGAGCATTGCATTCTGGCATGTACTGAAAACACCAAAATTAGCTAGCATTTAAATAAAGTTCAGCTGGAGAAATGCAATACTTACAACAAGCAGGTTAGGTGGATGTTTGCTACAGTATTTGTTGCTCTGTCCATCTGCTTGAAAATAATCAACTACATTAAATTTACAGCAGACATCTCCCCTCTCATTCCTTGCTGGGTAGCTGGCAACGTGAAAATGATTTATAGAAGTATAGGTAGCATCTTTTATACTAAAATTATTTGCCCATCTACTAGGACCTTAGGGAAAATCACTAAAATGGAGGACACAGAAATAAACTAAGTTAAGTAAATCAAAGACTAGACATGAATTGCATAAAGCACAAACGGTTATATTTATAACGCAGAAAAGTCTCAAGTTAGTCTCCATTGTTTTAAGCAGTGAATGAAAATATGACAACACTCAAAACAATGAATTCTCAGTGACTTTATGTACAGGACTATACTATTTTCCCTCATTAACAAACAAAAAAAACAACAAGAGAGGAGCGCTTGATAAGGCTTCTTGACAAAGAGCAAGAGTGAGGGTTAGCATAGGGTATCTCAAAGTTTAGGTTATGACCAGCAATAGAATTGCTAAAAGGTTCAGATATGTGACTAAACAGACAAACTGGAAAAGCTCATTTCCCTCTGGTTAGAAGAATGAGCAGTGGAGAGGATTGCTGTTCATGAGAGTCCACCAGGCAGGCACAGCCGGCCCTCTCCTACCCTGGCAGCAGCTCGGTGCCTCCTGGCTGGGGGTGCCCCCAGTAACTGCAGGTTGTTCTCACCCTACTGCTTGTGTTGCATGGGGATAGCTGTGCAAATAGTGCCTGAACCAGGAACAAGGCTGATACTTTGTGTTTTGGTATCCTGGAGTTTTCTTTGAACAAAGAGCTCTAGAATATATTTGCTCAGGATGGTTGTGATTGGCATCAACAGCAGGGTCCTGGTACATTTAGACTTGCAAAATGACACAAGACATTATGACATAAGACACTGTGGCATGTAAGTGAAGAGAGAGATGGGGACTGGAAATAGGGGAATATCTTTCTGAAAGATTTTTAAATGTTTCTTGGTTGGGGTTTTTTTCCAAAAAAAAACCCTGACTCCTGAAACCCATGAAGGAAGAGTGTGCAGATGTACTGTCTTTTAAAGAGTTTTAAATAACAGTATTAATATTATGAATAAGGGACTTTAAGGAGAAAAGAGGACAAAAAGCCAAACATTCATTTCCTCTTTCTCCTGGTGTGAGGGCCTCAGAAGTCAGCCTAGGCTTGCAGGGTGTGGGAGAAGGGTGGCCAGAGAAGTGGTATTGGAGCTCCATGTGCAGCACAACTACACAGCCTCTCAGCTGCTTAGCTGATAGTGCGATAGACTAAATCATGTAGCTGTGTGCCCCCAGGAACCAGGCAATCGCACAGCACATGTTCATTAGGACCAGTCCCTCTGCCCTTCTGGGGCTGGTGAGCATCTGCCGCTGTGCCAGAATGAGGAGCTGCAGCTTCCTCCAAAGAACCTCACAGTACAGCTTGTGTAGTCCATTGGCCGAGCTATTGTTGGTTCTGCAAATTCAATTAGAAAGCAGAGGCAGAGCGAGAACTGGTTGAGAGGGAATTTGGTGCTTTTTTCAGGGAAGGAGTGATCTAAGGAAGAGTTAAAAACAGGTGCTAAACCAAGAAAAATAGGAAGCAGCTTGATAGTACATGGGGGATGGTTTACTGCAACTTGCTAATTCAGGCTGATATATAAATATCTTAAAAGTATTGAAGGGGTTAAAAAACATAATGGCCAGAGTATTCAAGCCTGTACGATCGCATGAAAACCCCGTAACAGCAACAAGAAACTGCTCTCAAACGCCAAACCTGCAACTAGCCTAATTTGAAATGCTGGTTAGAAGCTATGGGTCTGCTGTTTGCATGCTGATTATCTGGGCGTCAGTGATTTTCTCCCATTCTGTGCTGTGATAATAGATAATAAACGGGTTGTTTTCTTAGCAATCTTTAAGTTCAGTTATTGGGATGCTGGAGGCGGACGGTTCTTGGAGGAAGTCTGTCAGCCCCAGAATTTGTTTCCCTGTTGGTTTGTCAAAGCTATTCTTTTGACCTTCAAGGTGCAGAACAGGGCTCATCTATTCACTCAAGCTTTTGCCTGAGGAGAGGAGACTGAGGGAAATCAAGCCTGTTCTTGCATCACAGTCTATTTGGCTTGACGTTGTCAGTAAGCATTATATATCACTGTAAATGTTTACTTAGCCTGTTGGTGAAGCACACTTTATAAGATGAAGGATATATAAAAGCAGTGTGGATATGTGTAAAGAGGGAGACTGTTAAACAGCACTAGGACAGAACAAAGAAATTAAAGAAATGAAATGTATTTTACTGTAATCCACCTCAGTGCATGTGCACTGAGGTGGACATTGGCAACTATTTTCCATGATTTTGGAGACTAAAATGTGGCTACTAAAATGGAAGACAATAGGCGTTGATTAAATCACATTTTACATCTGTATGAAAACATGTATTTCAATTTAAAATACAACACTGAAAGTTGCATGGTAGAAGCGGTATTTACAGAAGGTTGATCTACTCCTCCTTAGTATGTAGACTTCATTAAAAGCAAAAGCTGAGCATGAACATGAGGGAAACCCTAAAGCCAAGGGGCAGTGGGTCTCTCTTCTTCCAGGCCGTTCATGGTGTGCCCCTGCTCACAGGTAATAGAGCTCCTAAAACGTTTGCATGGCAAGGCTTACTCCAGTTTCCCTGCACAGAAGTGCTCCATCAGCGTTACAAATAGGGCTATTGAGAACACAAGATCTACCACTCAAGAAGGTTTTGGCAAAGTTATGTAGGATAAAAAGAGGTCTGCCCATGAGCAAGTCCATTTACTTGCATGGATGGGCATCCACATTTTAAAAGTTTGAAACAAATAGCTTTTACAGATGTGGTAGGTGGTCATGTTTCTAATTCTCGAATTATCTTCAAATTTCAAGTTATCTGGAATGTTTTGCCTGAAAACTTTTTGCCAACAAAAGTTGGAGTTTAAATCAAAACCAGAAGTTTTGTCTGGTAAAAGTAGTAATTCATTTTTTTAGATGGGAATTTTCTTTTAATTGTAACTTTTGTTCTGTTTCTGCTTGGAAATGAAATAGAAAACAGCTAGATCAAAATAAAGCAAAAATTTCCAGGCAAAAAAATAAAATTAAAAAAATACTCCCATTTTTGAGCAGGAGAAGGAGTTGCATTTTATGGCAAACTTTTCCTATAAATGTGTTATAAATCTGAAAGGAGGTATTGTGGAATTTAGGAAGAAAACCAATTCTTTCTTTGCTTTTACAAAATACATTCAAAAAGTATCTTCTTATTCCATGGTCTTTTCACTGATATATGCACAGCAAAGGCAATATAGATCCATTGCTGTGCTTCACCCAGAGTAGCAAGCCACTCTGAACTCAGCATAACAGGCATAAAGTCTCACTGAATCTGAACGGCAATATCTTAACCATTTTTGTACAGGTGCCTATCTAACACAGTGTTTTATTGTATTAGAAAAGCATTTTTGCAGTCATTGTGGCACATGAGAAACCTTCTCTGTCTCATCCCATCCAAGTCAAAGTGGTTATAGCTGTGTAATTGCAACTAGCACGAAGTGATGCAAATGCTCCTTTCCATTTACTATCACTCAGTGTAAAAATAGAGCACAGCTGGATCAGACTACTGGCTAGACCATCTGAGTGTGGATTTAGGGAATGAGAGAGATTTTGTGAGTTTGGGTGGGGTTTTTTAATAATTCCTAGAGACTATAAAAATCGGCTTAGATGTCAAATTTCTGAGAAATTATTTCTATGAATAAATCTGATCAATATAAACTTTGCATCCGTTCCCCATCCAACACACTTGGTGAAAAACCTCATCTCTGAACATGCCTTCAAATGTTCTGAAAGTGCAGATCTGAACACCCCGGTTATTGCTAACATATAATGTTGTTTAAAAAATAATAATTTGCCGTGAAATTCTGTAGGCAATGTGTTAGGAAAGGAATTAGGAAATACAGTGAGTAAGAAATAGATTAGCTTAGGTTATTATAACCAACCTAAATTTTTTAAATGGCTGTCCAGTTTATCTCTCCTGCAGCTGTATCAGACCTTGTAATGGGATTAGGTTCTTCCTTAAAAAGAAAAATTTTTTTTCTTTTTCAGAGCTATAGGTTTCTGGCAGGGGATAGTATTCCAGTTATTCCCCCCAAAGAGATGATACACTTTATTAAAGGCAAAGAGGGGGTACCTATAGAGACTGGGTCAGAGTGTGAACTCATTTTAACATGATGGGGAGAGGTACACAGTGTGTGCATTGCACAACAGGCTGGTCCTCATTTTGTTTAGATACAAACGCTGTTACTGGAATAAATTTATGGCTCAGTATTGGTCTGTATGAATGCTACAGAAATCCTGTCTCCTCACAAAAGGGAGAGGAGGAATTCATTATTAAAAAAAAAAAAAAAGAAAACCAAACCAAAAACCTATGCTTTGCCAGCTCTGCCCTGAATAAGGACATAAACTAACGACAAGTGGCCAGTAAACTGCAAGTGTTAAGATGCCCCCAAAAGGATGGAAGTCCTGAAGTTCAGCTTTTCAGTGATCTCAGCTGTTAAATGACTGCCACACTCTTTCTGTAAATTTTCCCAGTAAATGGAGCATCCTGATTATAGAGCATCCTGACACAGCTGGCACCTGGAATTGGGGAATCAAAAATCTACTTATACTGGTAATGAAAAAGCAGAAAGAGGGATAGGCTCTGTGAGTAAGCAACAGTTGCCGAAGCTGTTGAGGGTATCTCCAGAGAGACATGCCTTGTCTAGCAAATGGGAATATATCTGGGATTCAGTTAACTTGGTCTAGTAAGTCATTTATTTCTTTAAGAAAGTCGACTCAATACATCTATGATTGCTAACCATAGCATGGTTTGCATCTTGGAAGCATGGAAAGCATGCAACACTCAGTGGATACACAGCATGCTCCGTTAGTGAATGCAACGCTCTTTCCTGTACTTCCAAAGGGATCTGCCGGGGTCACATGCAGAGCACTGAGAACAGTACTGTCATTGCTTTTAGTGATTTATTTTGCTCCTGATTTAAGCGGGATTATGAATTGAGGTTAAATTGTACAGCTTTTTAATCCCTATTGTGAATAGTTTCAGGACAGATATGCATGTGTCAGGAATTCTTAGCGGAGTCCCTGTTCAGCAGGGATGAGTGCAGAGGGGGCTGCACCGCACGACCTGCTCCAAAGACAAATTGAGAAGTGTTGAGTGGGCTTGCTCCCCGGGATGCCCTGGGTAATCCTCTGTAGCAGTGGCACAGTTTTTCCTGCCAGGCCAGCATGTCTTTGGGAGGCTGTCCTGAAGCATGATCAGCACAAGCCATGGAGTTGTGCCATTTTTCAGTGTTTCTGCCTCAACTTTAAGCAGGATTTGAAGCAAATGCCTATTAATAAGAAAAAGATTTGTAATCCCTATATTACAATTCTTTAAATACATATTAATAAATAATATATATAAATATGTATGTGTGTATAAGTCTGTATGTATGTTACATGTCTATATATGCATGTACAGACACACAAATATTTGTATGTGTCATCGCTGTTATGGTCACTCAGATTCCAGGTATAATACCTACTGAGGGTCACAGTCAGGCTGTCAGGAGCTGGCGTGACTCTGCCATGACCCTGACTGGCCGAAGTCAGAGCATGACTGGGGCATGTGATTTCATGGGACAGGGAAGCACGAGGTGGCACTGGACCACAGCAAAAGAGGCTACAACATGATCATCTATTACTCTTGCTCCTCTGTGTTCAGTGTTGAAACCTGACATAGAATGTGCTTTGAAAGTTCTTTTGTGTTTGTTGAATACAGCAGTATGCAGGGTCTTATGCATTAAACATGACAATCTGGTTTTCAAATAGATGCTGTCCTGGATTTATAAGTCCCAATCATCCTTTATCGCCATGCATACATGCAGAAAACACTGTTTTGGAGTGAGGTAGACCCTACTGATTTATGTTTTATCTTTATTTTTTTCTTTTTTTTTCTTGTCATGTGGCTGATTCCTGTGTAAAATAGGCGTATTGAGTGAATATGATGCTGAATATGCCCCAGGTCATCTAGAGGAAGCATGTATTTGCTAAGACATGAAACTGTAACTTCCATGAGCAATGTTTGCATTGGAGTGCATTACTTCCAGTACAAAAAGGACTGATAACATAGGTTTTCACATCTCTTGGGAGTTCATTTTATGACCTGTCTTTCTACAAGCTAAGAAGTGTTTTTCTTATGTCCATGTATGATTTTAAATGAAAAAGCATACTCTGTGCTCTACTCCAGCCATATAAACAGAAACACAGACACAAGTCTTTATTGAGCTACAGTGAGCTGTTCAGTACAAAATTGAACTCCAGCCAACTCCACGCCTCAACACTGTCTTAAAAACAGCTCGGATCCAGTTTTACATTTCTCTATTAGACTTGTGTTGGGATTATACAGGCCTAAAAACAACTGGAGGGGAAAAAAATCACCTTGAGGTTAGGGCTTTCAGTTAACCAATAAAAAAGAAGAGGGCACCTAGCCAGGGGAAAGATATCCACAGGAGTCTCCTGCTGGAAAAAGATAAAAAGTTGGGAGTAAGAGAATTTGAGTGCTCAGTCTGAACAAGAAGCAAATAAAGTACCGTGGATGGCAGGACAGGGAAAATACCGTAATGAAAACTAAAATTCTTCATGAGCTGTCTCTAAAAAGCTAATGTTCCAACACATTTCAGAAACTCTTGGGTATCATCAAAAGGGAATGAACCTGTTGCTGGATGAGGGGCTCTGTAAGCAAACCTGTCAAAGCCAAGGACCTTCAAAAGTACTTTTAGGGAAGCAGGACTTTCCAGAACTTCAAAACCGGCTCAGGTTAGAGGCCTTACAAAAAAGAGAGTTATTTACTTGGACTCATTTGTCTATTTATATTTAGCATATTCTTGGCATCAATAATTAACAAAGATTTTATTAATCCAGGATTCCTCCTCTTACTGATATTCAGAATAGTCCACGTTGTATTTGAAAACTTGATTTGGTTTGAATATTGTCAGGGTGCTCTCTATTAGACACAGGGCTACAGCACAGCTTTATTCCTTCAAATATCATTAAAGAGGACTTGTTGAGCCTGTAATACTTATTAAACAGTTTAAATCCCCCAATTTCATAAACAAATGCTCTGGCATCCTTTTTTCATTTGGGTGTAGAAGCTCTTTGCGTGCAATTGTTAATTGAAACCACTTTCCTCAGTGACCCCCAGGCAGCCTTGATGCAATGCATCCCTGATTTCTGATTGCAAGTCCAGAAGTCAAAAGCAACAAAAGATAATTGTTTTATTTCTAGTCTTTGTTTTAATTTGTAATTTTGAAGTTAAGTGCTTCCAAAGTTGCCAGACAACAGTGCTATTGCCTTTTTAACTGCCTAATGTGAGAAATGTTTGCCAAGTGCCTTGGTAACTGAAGAAATACTGCAATTTACTGATTAATAAAAGCTTTCTGTAATTTAGTTTTATGTACCATACTGACTTTCAGTCACCCAAGGAAAATGTCCTTTGACATGGCCTCTTTTACAGTCCTTGATTATTTGAACACAGCTATTTATCTGCATTTCAGATCTATTTATGTACAAATAGATGCTTTAACAAAAAAAAAAAAAGAAAGAAAAAAAACCCTTGCATGAGCAATACGCACAAATTCCATGGATCTTCTGCGTGACTTGAGCTGCATAATTGTACATTTAGTTCTAAAAATGGATGACTTACACAAGGGAACACTAGCCTGCAGCCATGGTTGAAAGTGCATATTTCTGTGAAATATTCAAATGTGAACGTGAGTTTCCAGAGTGAAAATGAAGATTTACGTATTTGATAAGATCTGGAATTTCTCTATGTCTTGCAGCAGACCTAAATGTCATATGGGTCACTGGAAAGTACATAGATTGTAGTAATAAAATGGATGTCATTCGGCAGCAAGTATCACTGAAAGAGTAACATAACATAGACTGTCATTAGAAATCATCCACTTTATCCCAGTTTTAGTTACAAATGAGAAATATTCAAAACTTTGAGAGTTTCCATTTGGACAAGCCTTTGGAAAGGAGTGTCCTTATCAAATTTTCCTTGTTCTAAAAGCGAGGGCAGCTGTCTCAAAAAAAAAAAAAATCTGGCATTCTTAGACTATGGTCTGGATGGAAAAGAATGATCCACTTTATCTGAAGTCTGCAATAATTTGAAACTTACCCTACTTGAAACAAGAAATTAAAGTAATGATAATTTATGCTTACTCATCACTTTTGGTTCACGGATACTAACAATTTTCACAAAGATAGGAAAACGTTTTTACATGGATGGGTTAACTGAAACCCAGCAGTTAGTGGCCTAACTTTCCAAGGTTTTAGGTGCCTGTAACTGCCAGTGAAATTATTTTAATCCCCATTCTAATAGTTTTCCTAACAAACTTTCAGTAAGTAACTTACTTGTTCTGTGGGATTGACAAAAGGAGGTGAGTCAAGTACAAAAGACTTCTTGGAGGGAGTCTGCCTAGGGTGTGTGACAGGATTCATTTCCAGTCACAGTTCAATGTTGATGGCCAGCAATGGGACAGTGGTGGGATCTGCAAGACACATACCATATTTTCTTTCCTGCTTTTATGTAAGACTAGAAACATCTCCTTTATCCTCAGAGCTGGATGTTGTCCTCTCCCAGGCTCAGCCCTGCAACATTGAGTTACTTCTGTGCAGGGTAGCAGCAACAGCAGTCCTGGCTCCTCCTCACTCCCGTACAGGAAGATCATTTTGAAGTGATTTGTGTATCATTAATGGTATGCATGTGAGTTTTAAAAATGCCCGTTCTAAAGGATTGTCATTCTAGGCTAATCAGATGCCAATTAAGCTAATTACAAGAAATTGTATGTGGGGAGGCAGAGAACATAAGTACTGGTAAAAAAACCAAAGTATTAGAAACAAAACTGCTTAAGGCATAATGATATATGAGAAGCGATTCTTTGTTATGAGTTTGGGTGATAACACAATTTGGAAATCATCATTTGTAAGCATCCGGTCAACTTTGTTTGCTAGTAATAAAATCTGTATGATTAGAACTCATTATTTGAAGGTCCAAATTCCTCACTAGGTGGAAAATACACTCCTGAGTGTGCATGGATTAGCTGTCAAAGTGCTTTGGCTGGCAGCATGCGTATGATTTGGGGATCTGTGGCAAACAGCAGTATAAACAAAAAGCACGCCCAGAAAAAACTGCTTGTGAGCATAGTGTGAAATGTTTATGATTGGACCATCATGGACCTTCAGACACTCAAACCTCTGTGCCAGAGAATGTTGTAATTTCTTTCAAAAATTATAAATTATAAATATAAACTTCCTGACTTGATAAGCATTACATCTTCCATGGGAATTCCATAGTAATCCTCATCTTAATGCTTATGTAGGAACTGATCTTGGAACTAAATATTGGTGGTTGTTTTGATTATGAAATGATTACTTGAGATATATATGAGTATAATAAAATCCTACCTAATGCTCATAAATCCATAATTGATTATGAGTTAAGTCATAAGGGAAAAATGTAAATATTGATCATGCTTGGGAAGTAGTTGGCAAGATTTTACTTTTCTATCCCTAAACCTAAAACCTCAAAGTTAGGAAAGAAAACCTTATACTGGTTTAAAAAGAAACATATGGGGTGGGAGGGAAGTATTTAAGTCCAGAAGAGGGTTAATTCAGCAAATGAAAATGAAAAGATGTAGAACTAGTAGAAAGTTTATAAGGGAAGCAAAAGAACAAGAAAAAAGTCTATGGTCATTAGAGAATAGTAATATATTAAGATTAAAGGAACAAAACAATTATATACAATTACTAGATGAAAAGGTAACGTCCTTACTCCAGGGGGGAGCAGATGTGTTCAGTAAATATTTCTATTCTGTAACTGGGAAAGAGGTAGATGATGTATTCGTGGGATAGACTGATGAAATATTTTCCATTCTTGTGGTTATTCAGGAGCATTTTTAAACAGCATCACCTAAATCAACAGGTACAGAAATTTTCCCCAAATGTTTTAGGAGATGTGTCTCATGAGCATTTTGGACAGTTAACATTTATTTTTAATAAGTCTTGGAAAAGTGTGAAAGTTCCAGAGGCCTGGGAAAAAATCTTATGTTATCCCATTGTTTAAAAGGTTAAATGGGAGAAGTCAAGTAATTATAGGTCTTGTCAACCTGACTCAGGACGTGGAAGAAATAGCGGAATGGCCTATATGACTCTAATACAAGACTCTAAACAATGGTATTGTAAATAATATTGCTTAACAGAGGTTCAGAGAAATGTTTTTATCAGAACAGTTTATTTGCAAGATGGTATTAATAATAGTGCTAATCTATTTTATAAAGCTTTCAGCTTAGAATGGTGCAAAAGTTTGCAAAATCAAGTTGATGTGGCACATATTAAATAAATTAAAACAGGTAGGTGCCAAAATGGAAGTTTAACCAGGGACTCATCACAATGTTTGTTTCCAGTGTGAGCCACTGAACATCTGAACCTTAGAGTCCCGCTTCATATTTCATCCAAACCTGTATGAGATGGTGTAGAAAATATCAATGAATTCTGAACACAAAAGAAGAGAAAGATGTTGCTAAACTTGAGAGACTAGAAAGGACAAGTTTGTTCAGTATCAGAGGGAAATAAATTAGGATGTTCATCAAGTATGAGTCTCTTTACGTGCCCTCTGGAGAGAGGCTTCTGTAAACCTTTAGAGGCTGTTTCAAAGTACATCAACCAGTGCTAGTGCATCAACAAATTGGCCAGCATACGCCTCGATCATCCTTCTTACCTCTAGCAGTCCTCATCAGTAGAGAAGGTAATTCTGAACTCTGTAAAGGTACTGCGAATATCACCACCATCAGGCAATTACTCTACTTTTAGTTGGCAGTCCTTAGAACAACTTTGTATGCCCCACTGCCATACTTTAAAAAAAGAAAAGGATGATTATGTTGGCCAGGAGCTGGCACCTGATTTTTCATTTCAGATATCAAGGCAGAACAGCTTTTAAATCCTATTTAAACTGGATAATTTGTAAGAGAGATTTTGTGTAAAATAAATAAAGCCCTAACTTTCCATGGAATAGCTCCTTGGGGCAAGCACAGTGAAGATGAGCATGCACCCTGTGGAGGGTACTTACATTTTCCTGGGCTGATTTATATAAAGCTGAAGCACTTCACAAAGCGTTTAGATTATAATGATAAAATTACGTAAGTATGAGTTGAACTACTTTCTTTCCTTCTTTCCCCCAAATGATGGGGTGCAGTTTAGAAGACCACAGACTCTAGAACATCTTTCTGTATTAGCTATGACATCCAAAAGCTCTTTGAGAGAAAATTTGAACTTGAATACACTGTGTTATATATATATAAAAAAAAAAGGCTTCATGCATAGTAGGCCTTGGCAAGCTTCACAGATATTTTTACCCCTTCTGTTCCATCTAGGGTTGTCCTATTTTAGATTGGGTTTAGTTTATAGTATTGCTACAGCTTCCTTAGTTATTAAAACATAGGAAGAATGTTAAAGTCCTATGCTTTGTATACTATAATTTTTGTTGGGAGTTTCCTTGTTTGTTGGCTATTGAAAGTGTGCAAATTAATTCAAGATGGAGAAATGTACAGTAAAAGATGCATTGTGCCCTGTCACATGAAGACACTTTAGTCTTTAATCTTAAATAAAATCCATCCAGACTGAAATTAGAGTTTTCCTCTTTGTGTTTGAGGAGCATAACACAACCAAACCAATCTTGAGGCATTACCTACATTTGGCTTTCGTTTGGAGAAAGAATCATGGTTCTAAACTAAAAAACCACATTTGGATATAGATAATTAATGTAATTTTTATCTTGGCAAGATGGAGTTTCTCAAATACAAACAGGCTGCTTTCTTAGCGTCTATTTGCCTTAAAATGCCTGCCTCACCTAATAGTTTAGAAATTCCAAGGACAGCAGAACTCATTTTCCAGCTGACTTCAGTTTCTGGTGTAGCTGTGGAAGAGAACTCTCTGATCCTTTTTTGAAATATTTAATTTATAACTTCATCCATGCATAATGATAGCATTTTTGACATGTCTTATATAAAACACACTTGTAACATATCCTGCATTCACAGTTATGTTTATGAACACCATGGATTCTTGGTGGAACAATTGCCTATGAAACCAATATCTAGAGGTCACTTAACTACTCCTGTTCAGTCTTTCCTGGGTTTATTCTGCAGTTCATCTTAAGAACTGTGTTTTTGTGCAAAGTTTTTTTCAACCTAGAATTAGCTCTGGGGTTTTTTTCTGAAGGAACAAATATGAAATTAGGGAATGATTTTATGACTTTATTAATGTTGATTTTGCTGTAAGTTAAATGATGTTTCCTAAAAGCAGTTCTGCTGAAAGCAGAAAAGCTGAAAGCATTTAAAAAGACTCCTTCAAGATGGCCTTATGAAAAAAGGAAAATGTAGATGAGGTTTAGAACGAAGCAGTCTCCCCAAGAGCAGCCGGAGCTCCCCGTGCATTGCCACACCCCACCCAGCGGTCCAGCTCTGCTTGTCATTGGCACTGGCAACCACGCAGAGTACACGCACAGCGGACAGTGCTAATCAAGAAGCCACAGCTCCAGGGTAAGGAGTACATGTGCATTGTGTAATACAATTCCGGTGTTTGTTCTCTAAAGAGGTTTTTTTTCCCCATATTGCTTCATCTGATTTTAACAGTGATTATGAGCTTTGTCACTTGTTAGTATCAAAAGACTTTTTTTCTTTTTTTTACCACTTGTTGCCAGGGAATATGGCTATGCCTGTTAGGCTTCAGCAGCATGGCGTTCAGGAGGTGACCTGCCCTAGCCTGTCTGAACTGACTGAGTGGCAGCTACAGTGAAGACACTTGTATGGATCATAGTGTCACTGGCTTAGCAACCAGAATAGGTAAGCATAGCCTACACTGAAGCCCAAATTGCCTTGTTTCTGACACACTGGAAGTTGAACCTGTGTGGGTTACAATCCAGTCTCACAGTAGCACTGGGTATGGCGTTAGACTTTGCATGCAAGCTCTGGGAGCATCACTGAGGTCGCAGTGTAGCATGTGCTACATTTCTGTAGCTGCCAACCATGTGCTTGCAAGGGCACAGTAAGAAAGGCATTGCCTTCTGGCATGTCCTAACACTGCATTTTCTTACCCTACTGAAGTCAACCACAAAACATCCCTTGCATTTAACTGGACCAGTGTTTCATCACTTGCACAATTTTTGGATGCAAGATAAGTAAGTATTCTTTAACCATTTTGTCTTGTCCATAATATATGCCACTAGGGCTGGAGACACACCAAGTCTGGTTTATTATACACATTAGGTATGTCTGCAGGTTATGTGTCTCTGTCTGGTAGTTGCAGGTAACGGTACAGCCCACTTACATGTCCCCATTTGGAATTATAAAATTATGTTGTTCTTGGCTCTGAATTTTTAAGACTTCTCGGGAAGGATTTGGTGTAAAATAGAGGATTAGACAAAAGTAATGTACTTAGTCTCAAAGCAGAAAAATGCAATTTATGCCACTGCACTTGTTAGCTTATCAAATTGAAGATGCTGAATTTATGTGACATATGAGTTCTTGTTGCTGTAACACATTTAAAAGATTACGTTGAAATGGAACACGATACGTATAAAAAATCAGGTTAAACAAGATTTTCAAATGTACATACATTCAGGGCATGTGAGACTACCTAACCATTTATTTAACTACATTTCATCCACAGACAATTAAAAATTTTCTAGAAAGTTTGAAACAACTTCCACATTTTACTATATTCTTTTTATTATTAATGTTCCTGGGCAAATTTTGTGCTGGCTAGTACTGCTTGTTTTTCTTAAAGGCAGTAAGTATATTTTTTTCCTGCTGTTTTTTTCCCCTCAGAGGTCAGTTTTGTACTACAGTGCGACGTATAAAAAAACCTCAAGCATTTGCACAAAAATGCTAATGCCGAAAGACATTTTCTATTCTAAATTGCTCTCTCAAATAACTGAGTTTAAGCAGTGATATGGATGTCCATTATAAAAAACCCTTAAAGCTGGAGCTTTACTATATATTTCTGCATTTAAGCCTGTACAGTTATACCTTAAGGAAATTCAGAAGTATGAGTTGTCTGATTTTCATCCTTTTCTGTCAGGAGCTTATCATTACAGTCTGAACTGACATACTTCATTATTCTGATGCCTGATCTTTCATTGCCCTGTAGTTAGAGCTGCTATATTAGATGAGAGGAACTAAATGCTTAAATACTGAGTTCTCAGTACTGAATGTGTCTGCTTTTTGGCTAGAGTGTGACATTTTTTGCATGTACAAGACAATTCCTACTCTACTAAGGTTCATAAATGTACAGTCAGGTTGACTGTACTATCTCTTGTGCTATATTTTACTGTCAGTTTAGTATTGGTATGTACTTTGGTTTTGTATGCTTCAGTATAACTTGTGGTCAAAAGATTATGCCAAGATTAAGTCTTATTCGGAAAAAAAAAAATTGTACAGAATGGATTTGCTGGTTATGTGTCCAGCATGTCCTTGTGAATGAGCTGTATGGGATGCTCTGTAGATACCATCTGCAGATTCTGCATTTTCAGAACTTGTGTACCGTACTGTATGGCAAATCTCACATTAAGCTAAACAGAAAAGGAGCATGCGATAGAAATTCAGATAGGGAAATTTATTTGCTCATGTTCGATCACTGTAAACCAAATCCACTGCATAAGTCACTTTTTCAGTATTTTTGCAGTAATTGGGACTGTTTGGAAAAAAGATTAAGTTTAGGCCAATGTCTAGTCAAAAATCCATGTTTTAATATGGAATGTTATCCTGCCAAACTCCAACACCAAAAGTGTTGACATCACTGGAAAAATCTTGCTAATCTACATCTTTTATAATCTGAAGAACTCGCTCTGCCAGTGCAGGCACATGTGCCAGAAGCCCAGCTGGACTAATTGTGCTGACGCAGTAGAGCTCTGTAGAGGTGTAGGAGGGCTGGAGCAAGGGTTTTCTGACTTCCAGCAGCCCAGACCATAAGATTTCCAGAAATTAAACAGGCCACAGATTAGGAGTAGAACAGTGATTGCAATGATCAGTTTATGATATATGTGTATACAGAACAGGTTTGTAACAGATGGCTGGTGTTGCTATAAATATAGGAAAAATTACATATATTTGTGCTATTTTTTAACGAAGGAATGTACTTGAACCTAATTTAGATTAGGCTATTGAAGTTAGTTTGAAGTCAGGCTGCTAAGAAAAACTAGAAACTTTAGAATTCAAATTAAAATAAATTATGAGTTCTTCCAAGAAGCTGTTGGGTCTCATGGCTAAAAATATGATTTTCGAAAGTTCCTTAGACTGGCCTTCCAGTAATGTTTCCATGTTACACTTCAGTTCTACCAATTGATACTTAAATGGGCAGTCACATAGACATTATTGGAGAAATTTTTGAAGTTCTACTGAAGGCGTTCAGAGACAATAAAAGCAACTTACTCTCCCTCTTAATGCTTCCCTCCGTAGTTTTTATATTATTACACCACAGCATTAAACATCTCCCATATGGAGAATGAGAACCAAGCTGTCTTTCAGATGACCAAATCACTTAAAGTATGGACCTATGGGATAAGCATTAACTAACTCCATAGGGAGGAAGTCATTCATTTCTCATCTTAACTTCTGTTACAGTGTCTGTTTCGGCATGCTCAAAATTCCAAGTAACAAAGATTCAGGTATGCAGAATATGATAATCACAAAACCAGCCAAAATGAAAATGAAATTGCAAAATGTTATGCCTGTACACAATCTTCTCTTCTCATATCCAGGCACTAATAGCCTCTTCCAAAGTAAAAGCTTACTTAGATTAAAGAACACTTGGAGTCTCACTTGTAATACTTCATTGGAAGACAGTCTTGAGTATTCTTCTGAAATGCAGAGTGCTTAATAACCTGCCTCGACTGTGAATGCTGTCAAATATTTATGCTTCCTTCCTTCCAATGTTTATTCAGAATGCATTTTTGTACAGCTGGGAAGGTTGTTAGGAGCTGATGACTGGGACTGCAGAATGACAGATATTCTTAAAGGGGAAGAAATGAAAACTTTCCATCCAGAAGATGCAGATGTTGATGTAGCCTGTGATGTGCAGTGTGAATTAGTGATGAGTAAAGCAGCATCCATGCAAGATGAAAGACTAAATCATAGTGAAGAGGATTCCTCCGTAAATGAATCCCTGGGAAGGAACGAACCACTTAGCAGCCCAGATTTAACCAACTCAAAACACAGACACAGAAAGAATTAAATTATTGACTAAGTAGCTTATAAAGACATGGGGTGGAAGAAGGGGGACCTTTTGAAAGTACAGTGCTAACTTTTTAATGATTTTCTCATCGGGTTGAGTACACTTTAGAGACAACTACAGTCAGGTGTCTTTTTCATGTAAATTGTTCTGATCAGTTCTAACAGACTAAAATAATTTTAATTAACAAATAGATAAATAGTGTAGATTAAGGTAGTTAAAGGTGCTCTCCAAAGTAGTTTTCCTTAGTAATTGTCATTCTCATTTTCTTTAGAGAGGATAAGTCTTCACTCTCAGCAATTATGCTGCATAATTCACAGTACTTCGTATTTTAAAATAGCTGTGCAAACATTATGTAATCTCCCAGCATCCCTGCGAGCCAGATAATGTTGTCTTTCACATTTTATGGATGGAGAGATCAAGACTTAAACAGTCAGTGCTCTCTATACACTAACCCAAAAGGCAGAGTAAAAACAGCAACTCTTAGCCACATGATTTCAGCTGTTTTGTGTCAGTCAAACAGATACTACTCTGTATGCCATCCATTTTCATGCAAGTACAGAAGGAAGTCCATGATCTTATTTCTTCTTCAAAGTGCTAAAAGAACTTCTCTAATCTGCTTACCATATATACTGCACAGCAATTTTCAGACTGGCTCAGTGATATAGAAAAAGAAGACCTTAGAATCACAATGTATATTTCAGCAAACCTCTCTCCTAAAAAAAGAAAAAAAAGGCAGGCCTTTAAACATGCTCGTGGTTCAGCAGAACTGTGCTCCTTTAGACTAGGCCAAAAGAAAGATCACGTCCAGATCCATAGGCCTACTGCCTTCCCATTAGCCTTCTTGCATTTTGTTCCATCAAGAAGAATGAGGGTACATGCCTCCATTCTGTATTTGCAAGGTGAAAATAAATGCTGTACTGCCGAGTTCCTAAAATACCTCCACACAGCTTCTAATCAAGCCAATGAGCACTTATTTTGCAGAGACCTTGCAAGCTCAGACTCTAAATAGGTGTTACAAAACCAAGGGATCTCATGTCAAACTGGAAAGCTGAGCTTTTCAAATGGAAAAAAAAAAAAGAAAACTGGGGGCCTGGAATTTGGGTACCTGGTAGTTGGGAGGGAACTATTTAAAGAGATGAAAATCCAAATGCAAACAGATAAGACAATGTAAAGACATTAAAATATGAGGTGTGCCTGAGAACAAGAATAATCCGATTTGAACACTTATTACAGAGATGTTTCTTTTTAGTGATTTCTGTGGGCAGTACAGCTCTGATTGTTTCTCTCTGCACTGTGTATCCCAAGCAGTGAATAAATGACACAGAAGAGCACCTCATTCTTTTGTCTTCCTTAAATGTAGCACTAAGTCTACCAAGTCCATACAAATAAATGGAAATAAAAATTCAGAGAAAAGGAGTAACCCAATTTCAATTGGGTTTTTAGATGTAAGCCCTTAGAATCTTTATTTTATTGTTTAATATAGCAAAATAAAGGCAAACAAGTTTAAATATTTTTTTCTTAAATGACGTCTGATTTTATGTGCATAGGCTATTTTGTCTTCTATATTCACAAGTCCAAAAACATTAATGTGTACTTTTACCTCCGCTTATTTAAGTAACTATCGTAAAGTAATTTAGGAGATGGATTTTCAAGCTAGGTTGTATACTAGAAGCAGTCTAGCACATATATTCCACACTGTGTTTTGCTATATAGTTTCACCTTCGTTGTGCTTAAGGGGGAAATTACACCTCTTTAGAAGGGAGGCTCCTATGGCATGCAGTCATGCCTTCCACATATAAGACAAGAAGTTTTGTCTATGTGGATCTGTATCTACTGAGTATCCCCTTCTTCAGAGAGTATGAATAGGTGGTGTACAATTCAGCATGCAGCTGGCAATCTAACAGTTGATTAAAAAATGCTGACAATTGTTTTTTGTCATCTTTTCTTTGTTATACTGATGTTGATATAATACTGATGCTTATAGTGATACGCAGTGTCCAGGATGCCTGGCCATTTTCCTAGGAGAGAATGATTAAATGACTGTTTTAAGGTAGACTCTGTTAGCTGTCATTTTACAACTTTCAAAATCTATTCTGCTAAAGTAGGTTTATAAGTTTAAATGTTAGTTTAAAATCCCCTGGAAAGCGGCACCGAGCCTAGATAGGGAAAATAATTCTGAAAAAGATTAAAATACTTTACAAGGTGTTATAGAATTGCAGGCAGTAGATTGCACTTCCAAAAGGGCCTCTGACCTGGATCACTGGTCATGAATATCCGAAAGGGGTAAACAGGGAGAAGTTCTCTTGTTGTATAAGGAAATAATTTGCTGCTGGTAAGCTGTTGTGGCCTGGATGTCAGAAAAAAAGCCCCAAGCAGATCAATTCTTAATGCAAAAGAAGAAAGGGAAACTGATGGTGAAAATTACTAAAAGTAATTAACTTACATTACAGTCTCTTGAAATCAGATAGAAAGTTATTCTTGCATAGCAGGAGGAAACCAGATTCTCAACTAACTGTGAGAACCTGGTTTTGGAAGAACAGCTTTTAAGTTAAAATAAAGCAAAATCCTTTCTTGACACTAGTAAAATTTCATTTTATTTACCTTTCTAAATTGCAATAAATTTTAAAACTATATGCAAATCATACAGTGGCTGAGAAAGTACATAATGTGATTCATATTGTAACTTTTCTCAGTTTGGTCTGCACATGAGGGCTGCAAACCTGTTAGTCAACCTAGAACCCGCACCTCTGTAATCATCTTAGGAAAGAGTGTATTGATTCTTAAAATGCAGCTCCATACCTTCCAGTGAAATTAGATCAATACACTGTGGCCATATTATCCAGTATAGCACTGGTCCCACTATAGCTTCTGTGAATGCCGATGCAGTACATCTCAAATGGAATTTTAAGAAGCGGTATAAGTTAGTTTAAAAAATAGCATAGGAGCAACAAATAGAAAATCTCAGGGGTTTTTGTGTAATGTGTAAAATTCAGGTGTAAGGTTTTTTTGTTTTGTGACTGCAAAGAAAATAGCCACACACTGAAAACCCTCATGAAGCACTTGCACAATCTTTCTCATGCCCTTAGTTTCCCCTTCTTACTTCAATACACTCCTCCTCCCACACCACATTAAATAGCCTTCATGGATTACAAAGGGAACAACAGTGGAAACAATAGCTCATACTACAGTGGTCTGAATTCAAACCCTTCTGAATACTCTGAGGAGCACTAGTGGCACTGGCGGCCTCTTGCTCTGCAGTTTCCCACTCCTACTGCCTTGCACAGCTGGAAAGTAGGACAGCAAATTTCAGAGAAGCATGGGGGCCAACTCTCGTTTTCACTAACTTAATTTTACACCACTGTAGAAAAGTAAATACTCCTTCCATATATAGCCCCCTAGAGAATTAGAGGGTGAAGTTTGTGGGAGTGGAGAGTTTAGTATCCAAGCATTTATTGTGTAAGTCTAACTGTACATGTGTGTTGTGTGGGTATATTACTATAAGCAGTTGTATTGAAGAAATTTTTTAGTTAGCATTTCTGGAGAATTAGCAAACTAAGAGTTGGGATCTTGCTAGTCCCAAAATGGAAGTATCATTGCAGTTTTGCTGCTGCTTATTTTCATATAATCAAATTGCTTTTTGGCTGTTTTCTTGCAGTTTCATTTTCCCTGTCATTCTTTAAAGCTGAGATGTTTGATCTGCTGCAGTAGAAAGAGCTGACCTCCTCAATGCCCCAAAAATGACATTTTTATTTTTCTTCTGTCAAGTCACTGGAATATGGTCTTCTGATGTCAGACTCTTCTTTTCCTTAATTAACTGAAAACTTAGTCCTTTAAGTGGCTATTTGTTTAACACGTTTTTTTTCTGATTCCTCATCCTAACAATCAGTAATTCCAAAGTACTTTTGGAATGCGCAATGAAGGAATTTATTTTCACATTTAAATGCAATATTTGTTCCTACAGCAGCATCCTTTCTGGGTAAGAAATTGCTGTATTCATTCATTTCTAAATTCATTCTTTTCATTACTAAAGTAATTTAATGATGGTTTGATCTTTTATTACAATATTCTGCCTTTAGAAGCCTTTAGTGGTTAGTTTTGCTGATCTTGTTCTCTCATTCAGACTTTACTGTTGTTATTTCTTAGTAACTATGTTGGTAAGAGAGCTTCATTTCTGTGTGCTCTACAGAAAGCAATTAATGTTGACTTCTAATGAAGCATGAGCTGTGGGCTTTCACAATGCCAGACAACTGATCACGCTGTCCACCACAGTAGGATACCTTTTCAGCAAGGCTTGGCAGGAGACACCATCTCTCTCTGGAGAACTTTGCCTTCCGTAGCACCTCCAAAGCAGGTTAGAATTTGGGTCATGAGGACTTACTGCTCATTCTCTTCTCTTCAGGATATGAGTCTTCTCCCTAGCAAAATTTCTTCACTACCCCCATAGAGCACCACCAACATATACAGTAATTGCTGTTCAGCTCCTCTTCTTTCCTGGGCAGAGAGGAGAGGAGAGGAGAGGGGAGCCCCGGGCAGCCTCGGGGCTCCTTGCTTCCCAGCCGCAGTATCAGAGAAGCAGCACTGCCCTAGCTGTTGCTAAGGCAGAAGATCAGTAGCCACAGCCCCACTGTGCTGCTGGGGCTGCACTGGGTGGCACAGTGAGTATTAGTGTTACCTTGGTCTTAGTGAAATCTGGTACTCAGGGTCTTGCTCAGTCCTATTGAGTTATGAAAATATTATGGGGTCAGTTGGTAGCAGATACAGGAGCTAGAGACATAGCTAGGGATATTGCAGAAGAAAACTGAGTTGTCATGGGGAAAAAGGGGCCCGAGACTGATGGCTGTGAAGAAAATACCTCTATCCCTGCAAGATGGCAAAGTCCTTAATGAGAAAAGCCACCAAGCTAAGCCATATTTTTGGGAGCCATTGTGTCCCTTTTCTTATTCAACATCCTAAGGCCTGCTGTCATTATCTCTTACTTCTGAGGGATAGGCCTTGACACTGGGCCCCACTACCAGCTTACGTTGCCTTTAAGATGTGGTAAACTAAATGCTCCCTGGTAGACAATACTGCGAAAAGGCAGGAGGTCTGAAAGGCTCCCAGCTAATTCTGCTCCTCCCGGAAAAGTTCCTGGAAGAGTATTCCTTTAAAATTGATTGTTTGTTAATTTTTAAAACAAAGATCCAAACCTGCTGCACCTTTTCCCCCACAAATGCTGTGCATGTTTGATAGTTCACGTTAGTTCTGCCTCTCTGTTGTTTGAAGGTCTGGGCAGTGCTTCTGCCTCCTTTAAAATGTGTGATGCTTGCAATGCATTGCATGCAGTAGACTTTTGAGCCTGAAAGGCCTGTGAATACATTACAGCCTCTGTTCTCACCCCCAGTTTCTCCCATGCCCTCCCTGTGTGAGCTGTATGCTGAGCACAGGACCATGCCACATGCAACAGAATGTCCAAAAAAATCTAGATATTTATATTGTGAGAGTGGCATGCAGGAAAGGGGAAAACCAAACCAAAACAAAACAAATTTGAGTTGCCAGCAAAAGGCAATTGTTGTTCTCTTCACCTTAGAAGAAAATTAGTTGAAGGGGAAAGGGAAAAGATGCATTTCCTGTAAAGCTAACTTCTTGTCCCTGAAAAACCACAGGCACCTGTGTTTTGTGAACAACGACATTAAACAAGCAAATAAAACCAGGGACTGCAGGGACCGCATTACTAGGAATTAATCAAAGCTAAACGGAGAAAAAGGAAGGGAGGAGGAGGTGTATTTCCTCGTAAAACTCCTCCCTCTCCCAGCCCACCCTAGGGGATGCACTGCACGAAAACCTCTTCAGCTGTATTTTCCCTCCAATACTCTGCCTTGGATATCCTGACTTACATTCAGGTTGCATTTCCAGAGAAACAACAGTACACCAAGTGGTGTGAATGAAAGTCACTGCGTTCCCTCTCAGATTCAGTGCTTTATTTTTAAGTTATTTTGCTTAATGTACATTGGCTATTTTTGTCTGAGATATGTTGATTTCATGCTTAAATAATTCAGCAAACTCTTTTTGTTGTTGTTGCAAATTGTACTGTTGCCAAAACCTCATGGAACTCTGCTGTTAGTGCCCACGTGGGAAACCTATAATGCTGCTCTGAATGGTCTGCAATTCATTCTGCTCCATTCATTGGGGTTTCACGTTTCTTTTAGCACAGACCCCAATTCTCTATGCTCTTTTACATTCTGTGTTTAGTCTAGTACTATTCCTTGCTTGCCGGCGGTTGTACTGGAAAAAAATTGTTGATATTATTCTGGCATATATAAGCAGTAAGGATTACACCGCAGTCACTTTGTTGCTTTTAACTCACATTTGAGCTTCTTGATGGAATCCTCTACTTTTTTTTCCTATTCAGATACAGTAAACTTGGCTGCCTCTGAGAGTACAAAAGATATACCAGGCACAACAGAAGGTACAATCTCCATTCACTAGATGTATTACACTGTTCACTGTACTGCAATGTGTTATCATTCCCCTTAAGCATTACAGTAGTCCTCTAGAGGGAGGAATTCAAGTAGTTAAAAAAATGTAGATGCTTGTTTCTTTCAGTTCATTGATGCCTGTATTTTGTCCTGGTTTTTACATTTGCAAGTCAGTTAAATGTTAATTATTATCCTGACTAGAACATTATCTCTCTTGATTAGTATTGCAGACATTTACAGTGATGAACCATTCCTGTGGCTCCAAATGTTAAATTCTGCTCTTAGCATGGGTCTGTCTCTGAAACACAGGGACTAAATGCTCAAACAAATTTAGCTACCTACATCCATCAACTGAAATAACCATTCAAGTTACTGTTCTGCAAGAAATTTGCTTGGTACAAATGAAAACTCTTTTCTACTTTGGATTATATCAATAGATTTGTCATGCAAGTGAAATATATACTATTTTTCCTCTCAAGCTTCGACTCAACATAGGACTCAAGCATACATGTAATCCAACTGGAACTGATTTTCATGTACACTAAGATTCTTTTCCCTTGCAAGAGTGTTATTAAAGAGTCTGCAGTGAAAATGAGAATTAGGATCTTTCACCTCAAAATGCCTTGCTGAATCAGAGTTACAGAAAAAAATAGATCATGGGCCTTTAATCTTAAATCATAAAAACAAAACTGTCATTTAGTATTAAAGTTCATAACGTTTTATACTGTTGTAAATATTTTACCTGAGTTTTTGTCTTACTATGGCTGTAGTTACATTTGAATTAAGTTAGATTGGTTGAGGCACAGATTATTTTCTGCCGGAAGATAAGATATGCCATTACCTGAATTTATATCAGCTTGGATAGTAGATATTGCACCTATTTATTGAAAAAATATAAAAGATATTCCTAGAAATTGGGAACCAGGGGACTTCATTGAAGTCCTAGGTAAATGGACTAAAATACTAACTAGAGACAATAATAAAACATCTGCAGAAATAAAAAGAAGTTATAGAAGTAATAAAGAGGAATATTTTATTGAAAAGAAAAAATACTGTCAAATGTACTAGCATCAATTTGTTGTGTTGACATAAGAGTGAATAAAGGAACTGTTTGGTTTATGTTATTTTAATTTTCTTTAGTGTTTTTTGAAAGTCTCTCAAAAGTGGTTAATAAAGCATCTATGTATACAAAGGTTTAGAGGTAGATTGCTGTCATAGATTAGAGGTTGGTAAAGTGGTAGAAAATAAAACAGAAAAATTGGTAAAATTCCAAAGAATTAATTGTGGAGTGCCCATAATAAGACCAGTTGTTTAATAGAGTCTGGAAATGAGGGAGAACATTTGCAAATTAAAATTTGCATATGGCACAGAATTTGTTAGGTTAGCCAAGACTGGAGAACTCTTGAGGGACCTATACAATTTAGGCACTTGGGCAGCACAATGGCAGATGGGATTAAATGCTGACAAATATGTATTGGAAAGGATAATTGGGTTAAAATATGATTACATCAGCTCCCTTAGCTGTTTAACGGTCTCATTTTTAAACACTTTCTTTTAAATAGTTGGCAAACACCCATTTGTTTCAGTTAGAGAAGACCCAGATCTGCTGTCTGAAATCTGAGTGCAGCTCTATAGCTTGTTTGGGAAAATTATGCAGATAACAGACTCTGCTGCTGCATTTTCTTTCAACCAGTTGCAGAGATTTTGCATTTTTTTATTTGCTGTGTGCTACCACTATTCTCCTCCTCGCCGGTCCTTGCAATATTATTACTGGGTCACATGGCAATGGCCACACTCAACATTTACTCATACAAACAGCTATTGAGTTCAATGAAATTTTTCATTCAGTGGCAGCTGTGGGATACGTTGTGGCACTGCCATTATATCTGGTGCCAGCTGCTGTGAGCAGCTGTGTCCTGCTGCCCGTGGCGTGGCTCGAGCTGGGCTCTCCAGGGCTGTGGGTAGCGCCTGTCTGGCCAGCACATACCAACTGATGCACCAAAGGGTCAGATATATGCAGCTCTGTGTGTGCCACCACTAATCTGCCAGACATGCCATATGCTAGTTGTATGATTTAGGGTAACTTGTGAGCTCACCCCGCGGGAGGAGAAAGAAAGCAGTGTTGTGCTCATTTCAGTTCTTCCCTTGTTCAGGTGTTAGTGGTTTATTTGTCTTTTAGGCTATGGCGGTGATTCTGAATGCTGATGAAACCGAAATAGGCCTGGCTTGGGCAATCATTTTGTGTCAATAATTTGGATGCCATTCCTGGACCACAACTTTTGTTGTGGTTGCCAGCTTAGACAAATCACCCAGTTATGAATTCTGATATCCTGTGGTCTGCAAGAATGTCAAAATAAGCTACCTACTGCAATATTTGTGACTCAAAAGGATGGACGCTGAACTAACAAATATCCAGGAAACTTCTCCAAAATAGCCAAACTATTCCTATAAATAAAAGTAATTTCAGGTACACTGCCACCCCCCAGCTGTTCATTCGACTAGGTATTCCCCAGCACAGCGCTTTCTCTGGGCGTTGCCTAAGTTCTGGGATCATCTGAAGAAGTTATTATTCATATTATCTCTTGGTTCCTGAAATTATCTATTCACACTGTACAGCTCAGAAAGGTATCTTCCTATTCATGGACAAAGTCTCCCTTTTTTAGTCCATTTCACCGATCTATTCCAGGAATTTATATAATCATACTAATGCATTTTCTCCCTTAGTTCTCGCAACTCCTTAAAAAAATACCTTTCTCACTAGATTAATTTTAATTTTCCTATTTCCTTCCAGCCCAGCACTGCCCTTCCTCCAGTCCCTTGCCAGCTCTTAGATGTCCCCTGGAGGCACCATGTCTGCCTGCACCCTCTGCAGCTGAGGGAATGAGCACTGGTCTCCATCCTGAGCAGTGTCCCCAGCACCTGCCCCCCAGGGAAGGGATGGGGTCTCACTCTGGCGACTCTTATTCTTCTGCAGCTGGCTGCAAAGCTGTTCCAACACTTGCTTTTTCCTCTTCAGCCCATCCCTAGGCTTCCCTCTCCACTGTAGGCACCAGGTGCAGACTGGCCTCTGGCACCTGGTCTCTTCTCTCGTTTCTTCAGCAGCTTGGGGAAGGAGTGAGAGTGAGCACTAGGTACATGGAAGGGAAGAGGAAACCACTTCTGTTCGTGTGGGGTGGAAGAAGAGGATGGGGATGAGGAGAGCAGGTATCATCTCAGATACCCTGGCAGGACTAGCGGTCCCTTATTCCAAGCAAACAGGGAAAGACTGAGAAGTACAGGCAGGGAAGAAGGAGAGAGGAAGGGCTATGTCCACCTCCACTGTGCTCCATGGCTTTTTTGTAGTCCCTTCCCACCCAGACCCATCTGATGACTTTCTGCATGCCTCTAGATCCTCCTGAGATTGCACTCTTCTCTCTCCATCCTGGTGTTTGGCTAACCTAGGAGGTCATTCCTGCCCTGGAACCGCTCTGTCCCTCATTTCTTCCTGAATCCAGCTGACCCCTTCAAGTCCTCTTCCCCTCTGGCCCCCTAAACTCCCTTTGCCAGAAAATTGGATTTTGCTTCCATGGCTGAGACGTTCTGAGCCAGCTCTGCACTCCTTGAATCTTTCCCTAGTGAGTCTGGTAATATCAAACAGATGTCTGAAGGAACTGGGAACTTTGCCCATTCCTGAGGGAAGCCGGGACCAGGCTTTTACATGAGTAATGTCCTTGGTGTCCAAAACTCAACTTGTCCCAGGCTCTGGCTATTCACCAGAACCATCTTCCTTTTCTCTAACGACCATTTCAAATCTTTCTAACAACACACTTTTTTGTCAAGTGGAATAGATGACTGGCTTTACAAAACATTTCATTCGGCCATCGAGTATGTGAATAAACTTGATAATATGAGGCAGCAGGTAGGTTTGCCAGCGTGTGTGTAAAGTGAGTGTAATGACTATAGAGCCATTGGAGGTGCAATGTCAAGTCATACCCAGTCATGCTTTTCACTAAGAAAGGGACAATTTTGCATGCACGTTATAACTTAATGGGACTTTTGAAAATAATGTATAATGTCACTTTGGTTTTGCTTCTATTCAAATTTCATTCTCTGTTGTTAACCACCTTCTATTTTAAGGATGAAAACGCTAAAATATTTACAATATTTACAAATACACCACATCTCCCTGGTATCCTGTTACAGTTTGCATTACGTGTTCATCACACCATATTTATTGTGATTTCTAATTCACTCCATTCAGATTTGCACTAGGTTTGCCTCAATACGGGTGAAGGACTTCAGCTGAAATAACTCGTTTGAAACTTCACCCAGATATTTGGAAGGTTTAAAGATGTTTAGAGAAGCTTCTTCTCTCCACTTTTTATGTTCACATTGTTTCTTCTTTCTGATTCTTGCTCAAATTGGAGGCAATATGCACCAGAAAAATATACATTTTTAGCCTAATTTTTTAAATCATCAGGTAGAGATAAATATGCAAACTTATTAAAATGAAAAATTCAGAGACTTCTGATTTCTGCAAGGGATGAAAGTGGACCAAACTGCTGGGTCAGAGACATTTTGAAGTTTGGATAATTGAAATAAAGACCAAAATGTCGTGAATTTAGTCCATTTCTGGTCTTCAGAAATTTTGCTGAAAGAAAAAGCATATGCTATTAAACGTGAGTGCTGTTGGTGAGTACAAAACTGCTAGATTTATTATTTTTAATTCTTACACCTCATTGTACCAAAAGCTAAATAGGACTGAAGTAGAATGTCTGTTCTTATTAAAATGGAGCTTTTATTTACATAAAACTTAAGACTTGCGCTGTAAACAGTCCTGAGAGTATCTGCAGATCTTACCCAATCTGTTTTCTGCTTTGGTTGCTCTTGCTGCTGGGGTTGCTATATCTGAGCAATCACTCATTCTTTTCCATTGACATTTAATGTAACGGACTGTTTTCTTTAAAGGGTTGCTGTCAACCAAGCTCATACTTTTTATAAAAAATAAAAAATCCTGACCTGACAATGCAGTTTATTACAACGGAAACAATTTTAAAATACCTCTTTTGGGATCTATCACTCTCTTGTTTGTTTTCTGTATTTCACAAAGCCCAGACTGTGACACTGGAGAACACTGAGCCTGACTTTTCTCTCCATCCAGTTTTATTTTCTGATTCACATACCCCTGCATAATAGTACTGTTAGACTTCTTAGTATTTGAGATGGATGTTTATAATAAAAGAAATAAAATTACTGTTTTGAGTTTTAATTGATGTTTCGTATTTCATCTTAAGTTTTGTAAAGTCCCCTTGCAGTTTGGGGGCCCCAGACTAAGGGACAGTGTCCCTTTAACAATGGTGGAAGTTTCACAGACTTCCAACTTGGCTCCCTTACAGTTTATTCTCAATATAAATATACCATCTGGGAATGCTTGATTCAATGTTTCCCACATAATTGCTTTCTCATGTTAATTCTCCATTCTTTTACTGTGTGAAGTAGCCTTCTACTGCACTATTTTGGGGGACAACGATAGCAGCCACCAGTACATCAGATACTGAATCAGATGAAAATAATGGTAGCAGCTAGAAATGTTCATGGTTTGCAGCATTTTGCCAGTAAGACCAGTAGCTTTAGGAGGGGAAGGGACTACGTGTGTGCAGAAAAGTGAAACAAATACACTCCTTCCGAAAAGGTATTGAAAAAATGTCCAATATTAAGTGTATATATATACATGGAACTTCATGGAATTTAAGCTTATGCTTAAAGATAGGTGTGTATTTAAATGCATTCTTAAACTGAAGCTTCCTGCAATTTTTTTCTAACAGGAGTTTTCTAAATCAATTTAAGAAAGACTGCAGCAAGTTACCAGAAATTAGTAGGAAGGTAGAGGTAGAAATTAGTTTTACTGTGTATTTAAAACTAGTGTCTCCAAAGATTGAATTTTTTTCTTGCTTTTTCTATGGCTTATTTGTCTCCCACGTGACTAAAATGTTGATTTTGTCATTGAGGTGGTACAGCACAAGTGCAAGTTCCTGTTCTGTAATCAATAAACTAACAGATTTTTGGCACAGAAAAAAAGGTAATGTTTCAATTGATTATGCTGATACACACAACAAAGAAAAAGGTTATTTTTAACATATTGTAAAAGGACAAATGCCACATTCAACATTTTGGTTATTTATTTTAAATTAGTGGCTAAATTTGTTCCCTTAAAAATGACATCTTCTGTTGGGGCGTCTGGTAGGTTTGTGTTCATACTGAGTGCTCTGATGACTCTTATCAAACTTTTTAATAAATACCCTTTGGGCAAGTCTTAGTCAGCACCCAGATGGGGAGTGAGCAAAAGTATCTTGTCTATCCTCTGGAGGCTCCTCAAGAAAAAAATCATAGAAAACTAAGATTGGAACGGACCTTTGAAAGCCACCTTGTCCTGCCTGATACTCAAAGCAGGGACAGCTTCAAAGGTAGGTTGAGGCCTGTTCAGCCAGACTTTGGAAATTTCTGAGGATGGAGGTTGTGCTCGCTCTCTCTGGGCAACCTGCTCCATTGCTTAACTTTTGACAGTGTGAGCACTGTGAAAAATTGATTCTTTACATCCAATACAAATTTTTGTTGCTGCAAATAGTGATTGTTGCCTGGTGTCCTTTTGCTGTACACCTCTGAGATGCCTCACCTCCTGTGATGGCTCTCCATGGCTACTGGCTTCCCTGTGGTCTGGGGATAAGACCTTCAGCTGGTCTGGCAAAGGCATCCTGTAGTCAATTTGTGCAGAAGACTACCAAAACAGCTATGAATCTGTGTATTTCCCTTTGAAATACCTTATTGACATGTTCTATTCTGTCAGAAAGGCATGTACTATAACCTGACAGCAGAAAGTGAATGAACCATAAGCAGCTTTTATTTCATATATGGTGTCTATGAGAACACAATGTAATACATAACACATTCCAGTTTTGAAAGAAAGTACTGTTTAGTATTTAATGACGCCAGTGACATTTGGGTTGTGTCTGTTTTTAAAGTAGCCATGTATAATTTAAGCAGGTGCGTTTTATTATTCAGTTTCTATGTTAGTGCTAGACATCATGGCCCTAAACCTATAAACAGCCTGTAAGACAACATTGGGCCCTATCTAAGTCAATGGAGTGCTGGACTAGAGCTTAAGACTTCAATTAGTGTAGAAAGTATGTAATATTAAGTAATTACATATTAAATCATCAGCAAGGACTTTTCTCATAAATGATTTTTTGCAAATACATAAATCCTGTAGGTCTTTTAGAACATTTTAAAAATTCCTGTACAAATCCATCTACATCTTTAGGCACCCAAGAACCTTTAAAAATCTCTCAAAAGTACCGTCAAAAACTTTCCACTGACTTTCACATTGGGTAACTTGTTTTCGTTAGAATATACACATACTTTAGTGTTTAGATTTTGCATATTTGTCTTTCTTTTGATATGCAATATTTAAATAAATACAGATTTTGCATCTAGATGGACCATGACTTTGAAAAGGTTCTTAAGATATTTGGATAGCTGTCAAAAATTATGTCGACTTATTAATAACTACCACATGGCTTAAATATTTCTTTTTAGTCACATTCACATCATGCTTGTATTCTACCTAATTGTTATTAATCTAAACATTATTCAACATAATAAAGCTTAATAAATTCTAGCTCATACCCTGTAGTTTTTCCATTATAATACAACTGTTTGTTATAGAGGAGAAACGTTTCAAATACACTTTTATACCTTTCTTTCATAAGAAAGCCCTCAAGTGCTTTAGAGTACATTGCAAAATCTTTAACTGAATAACAGAAATAATAAAATGTGCTACGCTCCTCTATGTCCACAGAAATAACCTTAACAGTAAGACTTTTCTTAATGCAGATGAAGGAAGTCACTGCAGAATTGGGACAGATTGCTAGACATTGTAATATGGTGCTAATTCGAGTTCCTTCCCTCAGAAAACTATAGATATACATAGTCCTTTTTTGTATGATATAGTATTCAGCTTTGACAGAGAGCATTGGCATGTTGTGTCTGGGCAGTTGACTTTAAGAATTGGTATATTTTGAGCAAGGGGATGAAAAGAGTCAAGTAAGGATGGATTCATCAAGCAGTTTGAGAAGTATCATCAACTGGTGGAGCCTAAGCTGAATTTCTGGATACTTAATTTTTCAATTTTATTTTACTTTGTAATAAGATTAATATTTATAACCTTTTTTTAATTATAGCTCAGAATTTTCTGGAGAGGACATAGTGACCTTTTCCTCCTTTCACTCCTACCCCACCCAATTTAAAATTAATACTATTTATTCTGTTATGCCAAAGAAACAGAAATATAATGGCATATTAGTGTCATAAGTATGCACCAGGTTGGTGACAATCAAGCCTTTAAGATCTCGGAAATGTCATTGTCTTGGGTTTGAACAAATAGCTTCCATAAAAGTTTAAATTTGGTTACTGAGTCCAGATGTCTGTTTGATTAACTGAATGTTTCTCAGAGTGATAAGCATCTCCCGTCCTCCTGACTGTCTTCAGCAAAACAAAGCCCATTAGGAACCATTCAACACACTTGTGTTTTCACGTGCTGTGAGCATTTCGGTTCATT
>VYZW01025617.1:1603-24323 GCA_013401315.1 Balaeniceps rex
GGGGGCTGCCTCCGCTCCCGGGGCCCTTAGCGGCTCGGTGGCCGGGCCGGGACTCACGGCTCCCTCTGTTCCTGGCGCAGGTGAGGCGGCGGCCGGCAACGGGGATCTGGGAGCCAGCGTGTGGCAGCCCCTGCGGGTGCCCCCATGAACGAGCGTCGCGGCCGGGGCTGCCGGGACACCACGGGGCACCATGAGAGCGGGCCACGAGCGGAGCCAGGAGTGCCTTCCGCCAAAGAAGCGGGAACTTCCCGCCGCCAGCACTGGCACCGAGGCGGGACGGGCGGGGGGTGCCCAGGCCTCTGGCGAGGGCCCCGAGTGGGCCCGGACAGCTGGGCCAGGTCCTGCGGCCCTGCGCTATGGCCCTGGCGAGGCCACAGAAGCAGTGGCAGGGCTGACGGTGGACCAATATGGGATGCTCTACAAAGTGGCAGTGCCACCCGCCACCTTCTCCCCCACGGGTCTGCACCCCGTGGTGAACGTGAGCCCCCTGCCCCCTGCCTTCAATGTGACCTCGCCAATAATCCAGCACCCAGGGGTGCCCTACCCTCCCATCCACTACGCGCAGATCCCTCCAACATCCCTACAGTTCATCGGCTCACATTACACAGTGCCCTATGCTGTCCCTCCTGGCTTCCTGCCTAGTCCTCTCCTGTCTCCTTCCACCAACCTCACCGCCTCTCATGTCCCCCACTTTGTGCCATATGCCTCTCTCTTCACGGAAGAAGCCGCTCCTTCCCCCCAGACTACCTCTCCTACCCACACCTTCAACAAATCTGCTTCTGCAATCTCTCCTTCTGGCCAGATACAGCACCATGCTGGGACCCAGCCGTTAGATATTGCACCAGGTAGAATTCCTGTTTATTATCAGATGTCCCGCCTCCCACCAGGGTATTCAGCATATGAGACACCTACAGCAGGTGGAAGCCCAGAGTCTCCTCAGCAAGACGGTCAGCTGAGTTCAGAGGTAGCTGCTGCCAATGGTGGACAGAGACATCTGGAGCATAATGTGGTGAGGAGGACCAGCGAGGCTGTGGACTCTGCCAGCAGTAAAGCTGAAGACTGTCTGCCAGGGGCTGCAGCGGGATGTGTGGTTGATGGACAGTTCCTTTCAGGTTACCAGACGTTGGGAACAGAGGTCTCTGTGCCAGCTCACAGAAGCACCCCAGACACTGATCTGGAGGTTCAGAGGGTGGTGGGGGTGTTGGCATCTCAGGATTATCATATTCTGGCAGCCCAGAGGAAAGATGACCCGAGCCCTTTAAACCTTTGCCATAATATCCCTGATCAGCAGGGGGAGTCAAAGGATGTGCTGAGGAACACAGCGGAAAGGGCTGCTGCTGAGAAAAGCCAGTCCAGGAGTCCATATGTAATGTCCCCTGAAGAGCCGGTTAGACAAAGACAATTAACCAAAGGCATGGTGATAGCCAACGGCAAGCCAGTCCTGGTTCCCGTTGGATCTGAGCCCATCAGGTCTTCCACTTCAGAAACCCTGGTGAGGCGGAGCCCAGATGCACAGGCTCGAGGAAGCATGCTTGAAAAGGACCTGGCCCAGCTGCAGCCACCCAGCTCCTCACACTTGCCCTCTCACTTCATGAAAGGAGCCATCATCCAGCTGGCTACAGGAGAGCTGAAGCGGGTAGAGGACCTGCAGACTCAAGACTTTGTTCGCAGTGCGGAGGTGAGCGGAGGCCTGAAGATCGACTCCAGCACCGTGGTGGATATTCAGGAAAGCCAGTGGCCTGGGCTTGTCACACTGCATTTTGTGGTTGGGGAGCAACAAAGTAAAGTGAGCATTGATGTGCCCCCTGAGCATCCCTTCTTTGTGTATGGCCAGGGTTGGTCCTCCTGTAGCCCAGGGCGGACTGCTCAGCTCTTTGCTTTGCCCTGTCACAGGCTGCAAGTGGGCGATGTCTGCATATCAATCAGTTTACAGAGCATGAATGGCAACTCCGCTTCTCAGGCTAACTACCCTCTCACAGATCAATTAACATCTACTAGGGAGAGATCTGAAAGAACAGCTCAGGGGTCCAGAGAACCATCTGACAGAGCTGCTGAAAGGAAGAACCACACAGATAGGGACAGTGCAGCCCAGAGCTCTCATGCAGAACCCTCTCAGCCTGAGACTGGCAGTCAGCACAGCTGGACAGCCCCAGGCTTCCAAAGATACAGCATGCAGGCAGAGGAGCCTCGGCCCTCTCTGCTCCGTCCCTCTTTCATTCCCCAGGAGGTCAAGCTGTCTATCGAAGGGCGTTCTAATGCAGGGAAATGATCCCTTTGAGGCTGTGAGCTAGGGCATCCCCTGTAGGTGAGCCTCACCATCAGGTGGAGAAATTGCACAGACTTTGTGACAGGTTCACCAGCAAGGCTGCTTTCTGCCCTGCAGGACTGGATTTATTCCAGTTCAGTGGCTGACCATTTCCTCTTGGGGAATCAAGGGGGCTCCAGTGCCTCAGGGAGCAGCAACAGGCTAGCTGGGGTAGAGAACAGGGATGTGCTCATGAGCTTGAGAGCATTCCAGAGGTTGGAGGCTGGGGCTTTCTCACACCTCCCTGAATAACTGGTTCCCTGCGGGGCAGGGTCTAAGCATTCAGGATAGGTGGGGAGATGAGGAGGGCAGACATGGCTTAAGGTAGCAGATAAAATTGCTGAAGATTTTATTCCTCCTTTCTCATGATGGGGAGAGATGGGTCCCCACTGGAGTTTAGGGGGCTCTACTCCCAGTATCCCTTTTCTTCACACATGCACTTTAAAAGGACCGTTCACCGATGGAGCTCTTGAGGGCAGGATGGAGATGCTTCTCTGGTGGTTCTGTTTAATGTCTCTTCCACTGAATCCAACTGCTCTTTCTTCTTGCTAAGAATGTACAGATTTGAATGAATCACAGAAATTCAAGAGGAAGGACCAAAAGGATGGGTTTGGGTGTAGGTGAATAGGGAACTTGAGCACTTGGGATGGGACATGAGCTGGGATGGGAGACGCCAGTTTCCTGCTGTAAAAGACATTTAATATTTGCCACCAAATCAAATCTTTCTTCCCATGTTAATAACGTCAAAAAAAAAATCTCTTGGGCTTATAGTTTTTGCAGAGGCTTAGCCTATGGATGAATGGGGTTGAGGTTTTCTGTTTGGTTGGATTTTGGTTTTTGGTGGCTTTTTTTTAAAGCTGGAGTAAAATACATTCAGCATTCTTTAGGGAAGGATGGAAACACATCCTTTTTCTGTGAGAAGACTGAGACTATTTTGTAATTAAATCAGAAGAAAACTTTCCATATGGCTAATTCTTCCCTGCAGGCAGTTTCCTGAATAAGCTCTAGACAAGAGACAAGTGTTTGTGCATGTGCAGGCAAGGTGCAAAGTTTCTGCTAAGTACAGTTCTATGATTAATGTAGGGACTCTAAAAATATCACAGCATCATAGGGCATTTTGGGGTGGTTTTGTGTTAGTTTTTTTGATGCTTCACTTTGGAGTTCCTCTGTAGAACAACATGGTAAAATCAAGAGTAGTCTTTTTCACGGTGACATTTAATACAAATGCATATTAATACCTCGTTATGGTAATAACACTCCATTCAAGTGAAGGCTCCTGTAGTTACACTAATTTGCCCTCTCTGATGGTGTGTTATGACACCAGCTCTAACTGCTTAGCTAGAATAAAAAATAGTCACTATTTTGAGGATAAGAGTCTTCACTGACTTAACTTGGGTTAAGTATTAAGGTGCCCACCTCTGTGCTAGGACCAGGCTTTTGAGAGGGTTTCTTTTCAGTGTGCAGGTCCCCGCTGGAGTCCTGATGCTGCTCCTGATGTTCAGCATACTGTTTTCCATCTCCCTTCTCTCATCTTCCTGAAGTTTTCTGTCAGGCTTGCCTGGCTGCTAGGGCACTGCTTCTTTCTTTCCCTGAATGGCTTGTGTGTCAGCACCTCTCCTCGGTGTAGCCGTCCTTCAGTCAGCTTGCAGTGGTGGTGTCTCAGGGCTGTTCTGCACACTCTCCAGGAATGTGTCCTGTAATTGGTTGACTTCAGTTGACTGTGATGGAGGGGTGCTCTGCCTGGGTATTAGGCAAATTAGAGAGTCTGCAGAATGTCCCTTCCATCCAGGCTGTCAGTCCTGTTTTCCTAGCACATTGCTAGCCATTTCTGTTGCCTTTGAAATGCCTGCACCAGGAGGACAGTTTCTTTTCAGGCCTTTGGTGAGAGATGCGCTACTCCTGCCTTCAGTCTTTGTGCCTCACGGGGGTTTCTCCAGAATGAGGATGCTGCCTGTATCCCATGTAGCTTCCCCTAAATGACACACTGCTTCCGATCTCATCAGCTGCATTTGAAATGTATGAAGTCATGGTGATGCTGTCATAAGAAGATTATGCCTCATTGGATGCAGCAGCTGTGGGAGCAGATGCTGTCCTCATGGCACCATTTGTCAGTAAAACGTGCTGCCTGGGCCCAGGTGCCTGGCCTCATCACCTTGTGTGTTTCACAGTTGCTATTCATTGGACTCTCCTACGCAAAGACCTCGATTAATGTTGGTTAGTACTTAATGCTCAGGATATCCAGGGTGTCTGTGGCCAAAGGCAGGTGCAGAGGAGCCCAGGTTCTCTTGCCTGTTCTTTGCACGGTGCATGCAGAGCTTTGCACGGTGCATTCAGAGCTTTGGCAGGCAGCTAAGAAAGGGATCTTGCATACGTATGGCATGTGAATGTAGACAGGCCGGTTGCATGCAGAGAGGGAATGTCTGAGCAGCTGAAGGGTGCAGAGCCCCTCGTGCATCTTTGAACACAGAAGTCTCCGTCTTTTAGAAAGAGGGTTTGGAGAGCCTGCCTTATCTCATGTGTGTTACTGTAACTACTACTCCTAGATCTCAGCTGCACTGAACGGTGGTCTGAAAGGGCAGACACTGACGTATGAAGCAAGATGCTGTGTGGCTAAAATAGTTTTGTACTGTAGGCAGCTGAAGGGCTGTGAAGGTGCTTACCCTGGTGTTTACCTGGCCGCTGGCCTGGACTTTGGCTAGCTGTGCATCTGTTGAGTGCGATTCTGAGCTCTGTGGAACAGGCCAGGGTGAATTTGACCTCGGTGCTTCTATCCAGACTCCCTGTCAGTCCCACTGTTGTGCATATTTCAGCTGCCAGCTCTTCTATGGAAGCAACGGTTTGGGGCACATCTCATGGTGGGCCATTGAGATGAAGAATCTGGGCATCTGGCTGCTTGCCCCAAAGGCAGTGGGTGGCCCTCTAGCCCAGCTTAGCAGTACTCGTAATCACTGGAATCTGTCCTTACTGGGTTGGGCTGTGTTACTCAGCACCTGCGGTGGTGGTTGTGTTGAGCATCAAGGCTGTCCTGAAATAGGGAGTGTGTGAGACAGGCTCTGCTGTAGGCAGAAAGGCTATGAATGAGCCCACGGAGGAGGCTTTTATTTCTTAGTTTTACAGGGAAAGGAGGAGATAAAGCTGGGAAGACATTGTGGAATGAGATGGTTATCCAGGCTTTTCTGCTGGCAGAGATGTGACAGGCTTCTCAGAGAAATAGACTGTTTTCCTGCTGCTATTGTGAAGGGGAGGAGAGCTGTGGTCTGTCGTTCCCAGAGGAGGAGGCTTCCGGGCCGTGGTCTTATCCAGCTCACACTCTGTGGCAAGAGTCTGTAGGATGCAATAATGGGTGTCTGTAGCCATCTGTCCCATCTCATGAAACATTCCTTGGGTCAGCTGCCCAGCAGAGGCCAGGTCTGTTTCTAGGCTATGCGTACACTGTTGCTCCAGCAATGTGAGACTTGCTCCAAGCGACGAGCGCTCACCACTACCAGACTATGCAGAGGAAGCTCTGTCTGGAAAGCAGGAAAACTGCAGAGGCCCCTCTGCCTCCCCTTTCCAGCAGGTGCGCAGTATAATGCACTTTTCACATTAAGTGTCCCGCCCCCCCCATCCCCACCCCACACTTGAAGTCACTTTCCCCCATAGAGAACTAACAATCCTTGTTACTCAGAAAACATTGTAAAAGAAACTACAGCAGCTTGAGTAGCCCAAATGCTAGTTCCTGCCCACAGCAGTACATGTGCCTTTCCCTAGCGTCACTCACAACTGCTCTTTGTCTTTCAGGCTGTCCTAGGGCCTGAAACTTTGCAGAAGCTGCTAAGATGGCTACGAATGCACATTCTGTACAGAGTTTGGCCCAGGGTGTGTTCCATGTATGGCTTAAAATGCTGATGGTCAAGGCCCTTCCACGGTCTTCACATCTGTCCACGGAGGACAGGACTTGCCCCTAACGTCCTTCTAGGCTGCTGCCACCCCACCCTGCAAATGCACCCGTGCACATTCTAGTTGTTTTCCGCTTTCATGGCACCTTAGCGCCAGGGGAGGGTCCGCCCATGCAAAGCAGAGAAACAGACGTGTCGCACTGGGGGAACCGGCTGGGCTGCCCTGAGGCAAGGAGGTCTTTGTAGATAAGTGCTGATCCCTCAACTGTAATCCCAGTTATGTAATGGCTGTATTAACATGTAACCGACCGCATTGTATCTAAAGCCTTAGAACTAGTCAGGTGCTCCCCTCCGACCTTGTTCCTGCCCCTTTCCTCCTACCTGATCTTTAACAAAGCATTAATAATTCTAAGGATAATCTCTATTTTGTTGTGCTTTTTTTGTAACTGTTTTAAATAAATCAATTTGTACTGTATATTTGTACTTTTGGTGAGATCCTTTTTCCTGTTTTACCATTTTAAGTCTGTACTTGGCTACACACAGATTGTATTTTTATTGTTAATGCTCTTATGAATATTGCATTTAACTTGTTGACTCTGTAAACACAGTATATATCTATATATATATATCTATATATAAACCAATAGCTTTTCCTTTGGTGTTTGAGACTTTTTGCTCGTCTGTAGCATCAGTGATCATTAGGATGTGGCTTCTCTGGTCTTATAGAGAGTGATCTGGAGACTTGCGACAAGGGCAAGGGAAAGGCTGTCTGACAGATGGATTATAAGCCATAATTCCGTGTTCAAATACTTCTGCTTTTATGTGGTCTCTTTCTTGAACCCCTCGGAATAATGATCAGGTGCCAGTGACACTGCAGGGAAAGTTTTCAAGTACAGTTTGCAGAGCAAAGCTACATCTCTGCTGGCCAAGCAAAACACACAAGACAGAGCAATAGCAAATATTGCGAGAAGGAAACTGACGGTTTGAGGATGAAAATGGACAGAGGTAAGAATAAAAGTGAGAGATCAGTTCAGGGAACAAAGGAGGATATGAACAAGGTAACATGGAACTGAATAGACCGCTTCCAGATTTGGTGCCTTTTCCCAAAGTGAGAGAAGCAAGGATGGCTCCTCGATGTCAGTTCTATGTGATGAATGATATGATAAAACAGGTTCTGTAAGGTGAGGAAACAAGATGTTACAGTGGCATGTGGAGGAAATTGTACTGAAAATATTAAATGCTTTTTGTAGCAAGCATCTACAAGACTGTAAGGTTAGTTCATTATCATGAAAAAAATGCAACATTATGCATTTTGAAGGCAACTATTGTAAGCATTAACTAGGGCTTTAAGGGACTTCAATCAAAAGTTTTTCAAACTGAAAAAAGGGGAAAAATCAGGTTTCTAAGTCTGGTTGAAAGGTTTTGCTTCTTGTTTTAACTTTACTCTTGTGATCTCAAGTAGGAGTCTTGTGGTCACCGTTTCAGACTTAATGCAGAGAAACAGCAATTGGAGAGAAGACAGTAGCTCCCAGTGTGTTTAGACCACCATGTAACTGTAATGCAGACCTTAACTGGAAATGCTATGAAAGCAGTAGGGGTCTTCAGGCTACACAACATAGATGTGTCGTATACCAGTGTTTGGTTGGCTGATGTTTGGAAACCACAAAGCTACAGCATGCATTTTTAGATGCTCGTTCTTAAAGAAACCAAATAATGGAGAGTGTACTACCCCTTTGCCCTCTCCCCCCCAAGTCCTTCTCTGCTAATGTTTTGCCTTTTCCAGTTTAAACATGCCTAGATTTCCATAGTTTCATAATGATTCCTATTAGCAATGGGAACCTTTTCATATAGGTACAGACTATGATCACATTGTGCCTTGCCTACCTCTTGAATAAACTAAAGAAGGCTTAAATTCCCTACCCTCTGGCAGGTTTTCCCAGACTCAGTTATTGTAGCTGTCCATGGCCCCTCCCCAGCTCACCCCTTTTCCACATTCCTCTCATTGGTGTTGCTGTGAGTGTGGAAGCAAAAGCAACTTTCTTTTCTACCTGTGTGGTTCTGTTTACTAATGGTCCACCCCTCGCCCCACAGTGTTGCCTGCAGTGACCGCTGAAAGTCACTGTTGGTCACAGAGGAATTTACTATGAGTAATAATATAGCTTGAGTGTGATCCGTGGTCCTAGATGAACAGTGTTGCATTTGGCTGTATTAAAATGGTTGAACAAGCTCAGCTTACTATGAAGTCACAGAACAGTTGAGGTGGGAAGGGACCTCCAGAGGTCAACTGGTCCAACCCCCCCTGCTCAAGCAGGGCCACCTACAGCCAGCTGCCCAGGACCGTGTCTTTTGAATATCTCCAAGGTGGGAGACTCCACAACTTCCCTAGGTAACCTGTGCTAGTGCTCCATCACCCTCACGGTGAAAAAGTGTTTCCTGATGTTCAGAGGGAACCTCCTGTGCTTCCGTTTGTGCCCGTTGCCTCTTGTCCTGTCACTGGGCACCACTGAAAACAGCCTGGCTCCATTTTCTTTACACTCTCCCTTCAGGTATTTATAAACATTGATAAGATCCCCTTCTCCCCCCTCAAGCTTTCTCTTTTCCAGGCTGAACAGTCCCAGCTCCCCCAGCCTTTCCTCATAGGAGAGATGCTTCAGTCCCTTCGCTATCTTAGTTGCCCTTTGCTAGATGCTCTCCAGTATGTCTGTGCCTCTACTGCACTGGGAAGCCCAGAACTGGACACAGTACTCCAGGTGTGGCCTCACCAATGCCGAATAGAGGGGAAAGCAAATCCATACAGTACTAGAGAGCTGACCTACCCTTATTGTTTACCATTCAATCAACTCTTTCACTTGCAAACCTGAAATGCTCTTTAAGTGAAAATTAACTTGTGAGTAAACCAGCAAACTTGTTTGCTGTTTGCTTACCTCAGTCAGTCTTTCTGTTAGTACTTATATGGGGTATCTTAGATCAGGAACTCAGTTTCCTCTTAGTTTTTCCATGGATGCTACTGCAAATAAGCACATAACGATAGTGTTAAGAGAAAGGGTGTGCACAGCCATTTCCAGGGAGACGACATCCTCCTTTGTTTCCTTTTTATGGGCACAAACTGTGAGGGATTTACTCCTGGAGGAGTTGTGGACTATCAGAGTCCTCAGCTCCATAATTCATGCTGCAGTAAACAAGATCCCTTTTTAGTGAGGTAGGCTTTCACCTACAGCAGAACTGCAGCAGCTCAAACCCATCATCTATGGGGCAAGGGTCCAAGAACAGGATGAAGCACAAAAGGTAAAGAAGGGGACTAAATAAATGTGAACATTAATTTATTTTCCCTCTGTTCACAGGCTGTGACTTGGCGCCCAGAGCAGACTGTATCCTCAGAATCTGCTCCCAACCAGGGCTGCTTTGGCAGACATCTCTCAGCTCTGTTCTCCTCCCATGTTCAGGAGAAAACCAGAACCCCCTGTTAGGGAGAGCCAGCCAGGGACCCACAGCAGCCTCCTGAGTGTAGAAGCCTGCTAGTGCACCTGTGGCAGGTGCAGCAGAGGTGGCACAGTCCTTGGCTGTAGCTTAATGCAGCGCACTGTTGCTCTGCTCCTCAAAGGTCATTTTGCCCAGCAGCTGGCTCTCCAGCTCCACATTGCTCACTGGCAGCTGGAAAAAGTTCATTTCGGCTGCCAAAGCAGCCATGGCAGAGGGGTCCTGGCCAAACTGTGCCCGGAGCATCATGTCCATTTTCTCCAGGCGCCGCTTGAGCCTCTTGGCCTCACGCTCCCGGATGAGCCGGGCCTGTCGTTTCTCTGGGGTCTCGTTTGCGCGTTTCAGTCGCATGGCTTCCCGGTCTCTCTGCAGCCGCCGCGCCCGCTGTTCATCTGTCTCTTGCATGCGCTGCAGGCGCTTAGCTTCTCTATCCCGCATACGCCTCACTTCCCGTTCTTCAGGTGTCTCATTGTCCCGCCGGCTCTTCTTGGCCGTGCGCTCCCGCTCCAGACGCTGCAGCCGCACTTCCAAGGGCTCGTTCTGCCGACGGAGTGCCCACTTTCGCATGCCAGGTGTTTGTGCCTCCAGCAGCTTACGATAAGCAGCACAGTTATTGCACACTAGGAGGATGCCTGCAGGATACACAGGGGTGTGAAAGGCAATGTCTTTCCCCTCAACACTGGAGGGGCCATCACTCTGTGGTGCTGGCAGGCGATCTGCGCTGAGCACCTCTGGCAGCTTCTCACTGGAAAGCAGAAAGAGCAGAGAGTCAGAGACTTGGTGCTGATGGAAGAGTCCCCATCTCAGACTGCCCAGGGGGCTGCAGTGAACAGTGCCCCTACTACAGCCCATGACAGAGGCCTCTGCTAAATCATTCCTGCCCACAGACACGTCTGAATATCTAAAATGAAGGAGCATCATATCTGGAGGTAGGAAGTGGGTTAGCCCAGAGCAGTATCTGGGTTGGAAGAGTGCAACAGCAGGAATTAGCCAGCAAGCTGCTCCTCCCCATCATCTCTGGGTTCTTCCTTTCAGCCCTGTTCCACTAGTCAGTGGATATTCTTCCACCAGGCAGGACACAAACAAGGAACATTTTGGTTTCTGCCTGTAGTCCTGCTCTGGAAATGATGAACCCATCTGGGCAGTACAGACCTACTCTGATGGATTGCTGGGCAAGGGAGGCAGTTGATTGTTCTCCAGTGACTGGAGACCCCAGTGCTTTCTGCACAGTTCTAGTTCTTCACAGAGCTAAGGAACACTCTTTTAGCAGCACAGCCCATGGAGGTCTTAGGAGGTGATGCAGAGCTGCAGGCAGGAAGGGATTGAGGGAATCTCGCTCACTGGGGGTGTTCACAACTTTCCTATAGGCTTTAGCGGGTCCAGAGCCATGACTTCTGTGTCATTTAAGGCAACCCACCTAATCTTTAACGTGGGTACCCTAGCCCACTCACCAGCCAGGGTGACCCTGACCTGTTGAATGTGGCATGGCTGGTGAAGCGTGCTCCACACACTGCACAGTTTGACAGCTGGTCCTCTGAGTGGATCAGGAGATGTCGCCCAAGGGATCCTGGTGAGCTGAGGGCTCTGCCACACACAGGACACATGTAGCTCTTGGCGCTCACCACAGCTGCAGTGTGCTGCAAAACAACCACTAGGTTGTTAGTTACAAATTGCCCGGCTCCCTGCCCAGTCTGAGGCATGCTCAACAGATATGGCAAACCATTCAGTTCAGCCTCTTGGAATGGGAACACTTTACTACTAAACCTCTGTCTGACAGCTCCTAGACCAAGCTCAAGACATCTGGGGTGTCACAGGTCAAACAGCAAGGAGGAAACCTTTCTACAGCTCCACTCCAGTGCAAGAGAAACAATTAAGGCCAAAATATTTGGATTGTAAGACCTGACCCTTGTTTTCAGAAATGCACCTGAGGAGCTGCTGTTGCTGGACAAAGCATGACTGGACTAACAGTAGGCAGGTTGCTGGTGAGGAAGCACTTAGATGGAGACAGTCAGATGGTGCAGGTAAGTGGCCAGTTCAGTTCTGCTTCATTCCTTCTTTTACAGACTTTGATGTGCTATGGAGAGAGTACTGACAACAAAACCTGTAAGATTCCAGCACAGATTTCCTGCAATACTGGAATCATTTCAGAGGAAGAACAGATGCATGGATAGGAACTGTCATGAAGGTACAAAATAAAGAACTGAGTGATTAGGAGGAGGGTTTCTTATCTCACTGAATGATGTAAAAATTGCTTCCGTGTTTAATCTGAAGGAACTGCCTGGTCTTAGCCTACAACTGCTTGCAGAGACTGCCTTGGTATAGAGTTGTGTTTTCCAGATCTGCAGACTGGTGCCTTGCTGATTCTTTCCCCAGGACACCCTCTGGACACAGTTTACTGCTGTAAACTTCAATCACATCCTAGCTAGAAGCTCAGTTCTGTGACTGCAAAGACCAGAACAAAGCCACCCTGTGCTTTGGGTTGTTTCTGGATTTGGGACTTAAAGGGGCTTGAGGGGCTTAAGGCCACAGGTATCCCATGGTTTGGAAACATCCCCTACCTGGTATACATGAGCAATCAGCTGCTCTCTGCTTCCACACTCCAGCTGGCAGAGTGGGCACTGTGACAGTCCCAGCACAGGGTCAGCATTCAAACTCCCAGGCACCTACAGGGAGGAAAAGCCACTTTAAGGCACACATATCCCCAGCCCCCAGCCACCCCACCCTCCCTTAGTAGCTAGTCAACACTGCACGCAGGCCTTGACCAGATCAAGTGCTGTGTGCCCAATCCTGCTGGGGCTGGTTTGTGTTCTTGCAGTCTGAAACTTCCTTTATGTAGCCTCTGAGCAAAACTCCTGCTGTCTTGGGGAGAACAGGCAGAGGCCTCATGGCCTCCACTCACCCCCAGGCTCTTGTCAGCGCAGTGGCTCTGGTAGGCAAGGCCTGCTTTGCAGCAGAAGGGAAGGGGAAGTTGGTCAGAGAAAGGCACAAGAACCGAATGAAAGGGGCACACCCTGCACAATCACTTTGGCCAGCCAGGAGAATGGCAGCTTGTGCCTGCTATCTCCTGTTCCTGGCAGCCCAAGAGCTCTTCATACCCTTTCCTCCTGCCAGGAGAGGATGTTCGGAGGAGGTAGGAGGAAGAAAAAGACAAGAAGCCACGGTGGGGAGAGGAGGTGTTTAGACAGTACCCTTCTCTCTCCCTGGGAGGCTAAGGTGAGCGCAGAGCCAGTATACACTTGCCTCATTTTCTCTCATCAGTGGGGTTCCAGCCACAGGTTGTTCTGCATTCCCTAATTCTTTCTTCACTTTCACCATTGAGCCATCCTCCTCAGATGTATGGGACGAAACTTCATCCTGGGTGGTTTCCTCATCATCACTGCCACCTGGAACATGAAGAGCAGTTATTCCAAGTGTCAGGACCCTGAGGACATGCATAGGCCTTAATTGTCCTGACCAGCATCACCTGGAGCATCTACCCACACCCTCGGACCAGGGGCTCCATTTAAATTCAGGCTGGGGCACTTCTGTCTCTGAAGTGCTCTGTAGAGTCCCTGGACCTGGCCTGTTACTCTGTCTTGCTTGACAATCACTGGACCATCAGCTGGACCCATTGCTGTTACCACCCTGCTCTGGTAAGTTGGGACTGCATCCTGGTGGCAAGGTCATTGCCCAATCTGTGTTGTGGTGGTCCTTGGCTCTGGGCTTGCTTTCCCTTAGGGAGCAGCCCTGCTCTTGCTGTTTGCTGACACTAAGTCCTGCACAGGAGCCAAGGGCTAACCCAGAGGAGATGTGTAACGTGGTCCTTAGAAGAACCCCACAAGCTGTGCAGCACCTAGCCTCACCCCTTGTCAGAGTCTCCCCAGTCCACTACCTTGCCATTATTGGAAGGGGCAGAACTCACTGCTGCTGGAGTCGGGGTCTTGCAGTGGATGAATGGCTGGCCTTTGGTCCCCAAGAGCTCCAGGAAAGTTGTTTTTCATCATGGCTTGGCGGGCTTGCTCCTCCAGCCCTGCAAAGACTTGTTCCCCTGGCAGCCACAAGGACAAAGAGTCAGACTGGTGCCATTCCATTGCTTTCACAGAATCATAGAACCATAGAATGGTTTGGGTTGGAAGGGACCTTAAAGATCGTCTAGTTCCAACCCCCTCTGCCATGGGCAGGGACACCTTCCACTAGGCCAGGTTGCTCAAAGCCCCATCCAACCTGGCCTTGAATGCTTCCAGGGATGGGGCATCCACAACTTCTCTGAGCAACCTGTTCCAGTACCTCACCACCCTTGTAGTGAAGAATTTCTTCCTTGTATCTAATATAAATCTACCCTCTTTCAGTTTAAAGCCATTACCCCTTGTCCTGTTGCTACATGCCCTTGTAAAGAGCCCCTCTCCAGCTTTCTTGTGGGCCCCCTTCAGGTACTGAAAGGCTGCTATAAGGTCTCCCCAGAGCCTTCTCCAGGCTGAACAACCCCAACTCTCTCAGCCTGTCTTCATAGGAGAGGTGCTGCAGCCCTCTGATCATCTTCATGGCCCTCCTCTGGACCTGCTCCAACAGGTCCATGCCCTTCTCATGTTGGGGACCCCAGAGGTGAATGCAGTACTCCAGGTGGGGCCTCATGAGGGTGGAGTAAAGGGGGAGAATCACCTCCCTTGACCTGCTGGTCCTGCTTCTTTCACTGTCAAGGCTTGCCAAAAACACAACAGGTGTGGGGCTGCTCACCTGCATTGTGCAGAATCTCTGAAGTTACCTCTCAGAAAGCATTTCAGTGAACTCTCTGCTTGCCTGCCCTGCAACACCAGCCTCTTGTACCTGCTGATGTGAGTCCAGTCCCTGTGTCTAGAACAGTCTCACTAGTGGAAATGTCCAGCATCAGGCTGCTCTCTGCATATTCTTTATATGCCACTCCAGCCACAAAAAAAAAAGTGAGATCCCATATATCTGCCAACAGAGCAGCACAGCTCTAGGCGGAGGGGAAGCCACTTGGGGACTATAACAGTATCCCAGATCAGGCGTAGTGCTGTATGGCTCTTCTAAATCATTAAGTCCTATTCCCTACTATAATAGGCAACTTGCACAAAAATAGTATCTCCCTGAGTGCCTGGCACCTCACCTGCTCTCCACAGTGATACTAAAACCAGGGCTTGTCCTTGGCATGCTCTGTCACCACCTTCTGTCCCAGGAAGACTGAGGACAAGCTGCCCATCAAGAAGGTGTTTGTGCTCAGAGCTGGTGTTCTGCTTACATGATGGAGAACTTGCTTCGCTACCTTGCCTTGCCCAGGAACGGCTCTGGCTAAAATAAATCTCGGTGACACTTCATATGCTCAAAACGGAAAACTAAGGGAATGAACCCAGAAAGCTGAGATGCTTGTTTAGGATAGCTTACAGTCTGTTTTGTTGAAAGACACTGATCACTAGTACCTTGACTCAATAGGAGATGGCAAACACATTGAAAGAAGGCAATTATTTGTGCTTCTCTGAAAGAAAAATTCTTACAGCAATCCCTGCTAAAGAGAGCTTTTAGTTCCAAAGAATAACAAGAAAAGGCAACCATTAATTTTCATATTAAATCGAACAAATTACTTTGTTTCAGGTGTAGTTGTGATTTGCCTCTCTCAGTGGATGAGCTGGGAGTGCTTGGGACAAGGTGCTGAAGTTCCCAGCAGGCTAGCTTTTGGGTTAAATTTATCAACTGATTTGTAAGTTCTCAAGAACCACTCAAAGCATAAATGCGAAAATGCTAAGGAAGACGCAGTGCATTTTTCACATAAAAGCTTTTGGAACAAAATTGTACCTTTTAGTATAGGGCCACAACTGGCATCAGTATAACCAGGGAATTAAATTCTTGACCCATTGAGAGAGCACCAGTCCTGTTACAAGGACAGGTACATTCCCATGTGCTGAACCATTTCAGCCAGCTTTGCCCCATATTCATACTCACACTGCCTTTCTGGTGCTTACCTCTCCATTTCTGGCAGTGCTTTAAAAAGTAGTAATTTATGGAAGATTTCAAAGACCTTCAGAAGTTTCACGGAGAGTGTGGGAGAAGAGTTTTAGTTCCCAACATCCCCATGGAGGTTTCCAAAAGCATTTGAAGGTATTTATCATTCTGTTCAGAAATGCGAGAAAGGTTTCTGTAGAAAAGACTTGAGAATACAATCCATGCAGGCTGAAGAGAGGTGCTGAGGAGCACTCTAAATCTATTTGTCACTGAAAGCAGCAGGTACCATAGTGATTGCTGTGACACATGTACCCCCATCAGAAGCCATTACAGCACTGAATGGTTTTCATAACCTGGAGTGCTGCTTTTATGTCTGGACTACAACCTCACATTGGTGGGACTGAGATAGAGACTGTATGAACAGCAGACACTACAGAATTACAGTGCCTCTCCAAGAAGCAGATACCCACAAACCACCAGGATAAAAGCCCAGAGACCAAAAAAGCATTGCAAGACAAAAAGAAAGTATGGTGAAATGAGGAAACCTGCAGAACACAGGACAGATGTAAAACTATGGTGGGAGATGTCCTACCTGTGACAGAGTTACAAAACAGGATTCCCAAAACACCACTGCAACTGCTAGTGGAAGCTTGTTTTCTTCCCCCTGTCCCCTTCCAGATGGCCTATGTTTCCACTGAGAGCAGCCTGGAATCTAATGGCAGGTAGGTTCCTGCTCAGATATACAGACAATCTGCAGGATTTTAGAAGCTGTGATCTTTATATGAGGTGACTGAGGAGGGAACTCCTCCTATCAGTAACACTAGCATTAATCACAACAACTAAGAGAGCGATCATGTCTGCCAGTGGCCTTTCTGTACAACGTACCCAGAACCAAGTTAGCATTGATTCAGTGCAGTGCGGAGAACTCTCAGCTTACAGCCAGAAATGCAAACTGTTAACCAAACCAGTGCTGTTAGCAGACAACATCATGTGCATTCTCCACTAGCCTATATCTAAAAGGCATCACGAGATTGGGAAAGACAAACTTTTAAAAATGCTATCTTTAGCTTATACAGAATTTCTTATGTATTAAACTCATGTATTGTCTCCAAAAGAACCTAGGGAAGAGTGTCCTGTTCATCTACTGATGGACTAAGTCCTACTTTAATGAAGCTTTGGAGCTTTAATGTTTGATAGGTACAGGGTTATACTTTTATTGTTTTTGCACACACATACTCACATACAGACACTTACACACCCACCTCCACCCCACTTTGAATGCACTTACATTCATGTGGAAAGGGAGTAAGACAGGCAACAGCTTTAGGGTCACTGCTATCAGTAAAGGAAGTTATGCTCAATATTGAATTCACAGACTCTTCTCCAGAAGTTTCTTTATTAAATACAAAAAGGGCTGCAGGCTGACCACAACACCAAAACAAGTCACTGTGTTTTACAAACAGCTAGAGACGCAGGACAGTGAAAGATCATACAAATGCCTCTGCTTTGCATTCCAGTTCTCCTCTCCATAATCTTGTAAATGAGTGGGATGCCAGGTGAGTAGCCGTGGATGTAGGGGGCAGCCCTGTGGTACTGTGCAACAGGGGCAGTTATGACTGCTAGCGTCTGGTGGTGTATCAACTTGGTAGCCAGAAAGGATTTTTTTTCCTGAGCCCTTCCCTTCTTGAACTGTATGAATGCAGGATAACTCTCAGGTGTTCTGGAAAATAAACACACAAACAAACAACCCCCACCCCAAAATCCACAAAACAAAATCAAAAGAAACTGCATCATTCCCCTGTCTTCCTTCCTAAACAGAAAGGTCTCTCAGAGATGAGCCACTTTATTCCCTCCTTGTACATCAATTTAAAGTCCCTGTTCATGTAGGTCTTCTCTGTGTTCCTTTCCTGGACCTGAAATTTGCAAGTCTTTCCACCACTGTGGATCTACTCCACCTGCCCCATCGCTATTCTGGGTTGTCCACACTGCTGTAGTGGTTACTGAAATGAAAAACAACACAATTGAAAGAGTTAACAATGGCAGCCCACAGAGCCCTTCAAGAACCAAGGATTTTGATGCAAGTAACATTTCTGCTCGGTTTTGAATGCTGGGTGCTATTTCTTGCAAGATACTTTCTCTTCAAACTGGGAATATTATAGATAGCAGAATTCAAGGAACGCTGAAGAGCACAGACTGTGCATGTGTCAGAGGGAGAAGGAAGGAAATAGAGGATTAATGGGATATTGGGACTGTGATAAATAGAGCTAGGAAGTAGGAATTAACTTGACTAACAAAAGCTGTTCTCAAGAGTTCTAAAATAAGCATCACTTGCAAAGGGTACAAGCAACAGAAAGAAAAGCAGCTCATGGGACAGCAGGGAGAGAAAATAAAAGTGCATGCTAACACGTGCAGCGATTTTTTGGCAAGCACAAGAACAGTGAGTAGCCCATAACTGATGGAGTGACAGTGCAGCAATGGATGGGCTTGAACGCAAGATCAGATGAATTGCTTAGAGAGATTTTATACTTTTATACTTTAGAGTCTGGGAGAAAATAAAAACCAAATTGAACCAATTAAGATACCTCCACAGGAACAATGTAACTGCATTGTATTTTTCAGTCCAATGTGGAATGGGCAATGCAATAAGTATCGTCCAGTACTACAGTTTTATTTGTTACCACTTTGTCAGGTGTAAGTGTTTTTCAAGCACCATGTGGCAAAACAAATTATTAAGAGCCAATTATGTGCTGCAGCCCTGCCAAAGGGGAAATGACTACAGTTAAAGCTATAGAAGGACTGGCCATCATGTACAATGAGACTTTTGTGATAATAGTAAGTTTTATCATTGTTTCTGTATTATTTAGAATTCCCTTACACATCAACTTCCATTTAAAACTGTTTTGACTTGTAATCACACAACTTCCCAGCCAGTTGCTCTGCATGCCAAACAAAGTGATTCACTGCTAAGTGAGGACAGCAAACCATATTGTTGTGAGAGTAAGGCTAAATGAGGGCCATGCCAAGCCTGGAAAGTAACCCTGGAAAGAGGCGACACACGAGCAAGCCAGGGAGAAGAGATCTGCAGCTGTTGCTTGCCCCAGTGAATCCGAGAAGGAAGATAACATGGAGTGGCCATGCAAGGAAGAAGTAGGCACTGTCCTCCCACAGATTTGTCCAGTTAGATGTTCAGAGTGGTGTTTATGCAAATCCAAAAAGCACTTCCCCAGCCCCGCAGCCTGCCAAATCAGACCCGAGCTGCAGAGAACTGCGTAAAAAGCTGCATACCTGCTGTCCCTTTTATTCCTCTCCTCCCAACCACTTCAGTCCCTGTGAAGAAGTCTCAGTAACGTGTCTGCTATGTCTCAGCCTGACTCCTCATTCTGCTGGCTCACCCAGTTCTTGGAGCTGATGCTCTCTCCGATTATCCTCGTCAGTGCACTGCATGGCATTTCTGGGCCCTCCAGATACACAGCAGGCTAGGTAGACAGAGAAGTCCCAACGATTTGGTGGTGTTCATCATGAGAGAGACAAGATTTTTCCATCTCAAGGTGGAGACATCACTATTGACATGTTTCTTGTATCTTTCAGTCCCTTTATTTTCTTGTGGTCCTACTTGCTGCTCCTGATGGCTCCTGTTGAATAGTTGCTCTGTAGCAATCGTACCGCATGTAAAGGAGGTGAACAGGTCCCAGAATTCCTCTCTATGGCATACCAGATGCCATAACCTCAACCTCATGCCCGCTGGTAGCATGTTTGTCAGATAGCTTCCCCTGAGACCAAAACTGGAGATACAATCACTTGTATTGCAGATAAAAAAGCAATGTTCAGTGTGAAAATAGTGCACAACTGAACTCCATAATATGTATAGTTTTGTATGTAATAGTACAAGCTTCTGAAGAACATAACCTTATGCAGTAGAGTGCAGAAAACAGCCCATCTAAACACCATGGAAACTCTACCTGCACCATTAGAGCTGTTGTACCCCTTGGTTTCCATACACGAGAGACCATGACTCTACGCCAGGGGAGACAGTGTGAGTGCATGCCTTATATAAGTCTCATCTAAACGGCAGCAGTAATATCTAGGCTCTCTCAGAAGCAAAAGTGTGTGGACACAAGATGTGTTACTGGCATCATAGGACAAAACACAGGACATATCAAATTTCTTTAAGGAAGACAATTCCAAAGTTATTAATGTACTATCAGGCAAATCAAAGCTATACTCTGCCCACTGTTGAACCCAGCACCCAGAAGCAGGAATTGGAGAGCATAAGTCAGTGCAGATGCCAAAAGCCATGCCTCAAGATTCTTACGCTGGCCACCAAGGAAAGCTTTGTCAGCTCTCCCATGCCTAGCTCTAGCACCCAATGAGGCTTTCAAGTCCCAGACAGAGGCAATCCTCCCCAGTACACTCACTGAGCGTGCAAAGTGTTAGGCTATATCACAATGTGTTTTCCCCTAGCACAGGGAACAGCATGCATAGATTCCTGTTGCCATACCTGTACAAAAAGGCAGCACAGAGGAACACACAGAGACATGCAAGCCAGCAGCATCAGCAAAGTGAGGCAGTGTTAGGGCTGCAGCATTCAGCTCTCTGTCCCATACTCCTGACAGCTACTACAGCTTAGCAATACCTAGGGCCCTCTCATCAGCCTTTCCTTCACATGTCTACAGAAGTGGAAATTCTTTTTCCTCATTCCAGCCCAAATTCCAAACGTATCTCCAGCCGCAAAGCTGGGTATGTACAAGGGCATAGCTTCAGTCCCCCCACCTTCCCTCTGCTGCAACCAGTCAAACAGAAGCCATATATGTGCAGTTTCCCCTTTGCAGCCAAACATCCATACGTGTCTTCCAGCTCCACTAACATCTTGCTGTAGGCTGCCCACAAGAAATGCTGACGTACAGCATCTTCAGCCCTTTCATTATCAAATGCCAGGGTCTTGACAGTGCTGGAGAAACAGAGATCTGTCCTACCAGCTCAGCTCAAGAATGATCTGACAGATAGCATTTATCTGTCCAGTAAATTACTTAGCCACTGCCCATTCCCTGCAAGGAAAGAGCAAATGGCTTTACTTACATTATCTGGTAGGAAATTGAGATACAGTGAGCTTAAGTAACATGTCCAAGGCCAGCCAGTTGAGTCTGTGGTAGGGCAAAGCTCAGAACCCAGGACTTCCTGCCTTTCAGCCACACACTCAAACCACATTGCCTAGAACTTCCTTTGCTACCCAACATGGGCCAGAGCCCCAAAGTCACATTTCGTAGTATACTAACTTGCACTTGTGACAGTGTGAATGCAAAGCATAGCTACAGGCCCTGCACGTACACACCTACCTTTACAGCATTAGTTGTTTGTTCAAGCCTATCCCTGTCCTGCCATGCCAGGACACAGCCAGCTCCCCTGATGCACAGAGCTCAGTTTCTCTTCTTACAGTCCCTAAGATGAAATGTGAGTAACCACCATTCCCCCACAAACTGTACCTTTTCATCATTCCCCTCCTCCTCCCCGTCTCACTCCACAACAATCCAGCTAGGGCAAGGATCCCACAAAGCTGTGCAGCATAATACTCACAGTGAACTTTGTTAGGAGTGGTCTGTTTCCGACGGGACATGTTTCCCTGACCTGGGAGCACAGAGTATTCGTTCCCTCAGCAGAGGGCTCACCTGAGAAGAGAAGAGCCTGTCACACACACCACTGGAACCTCCTGAGCCTCTGGCCAAACACAGCTGACTGTCTCAGGGTCATTCCCCACCCTTCTGCCTACAGGGCTCGTTCTGCATCACCACAGCCATTTTCAGTGCCAGCATCCAACAAGATACACAGGCATTTCACAAACCACTGTGTATGGGCAGTCCCACCCAGTTCTCAAGCAAAGTTATAAACAATCCTGTCCCCAGCATACAAAGAGCTAAGAGTGCCCCACTGCAAGAGTGACAGCAATCTCAGTCCAAGCACCCTTCTCCCTCCTGTCCATTCCCATGGCCGATAGGGCAAGAGCCTGATCAAACCTGCAGACCCTGCCCTATCTATGGCCCCCCCACCCAGAGAGAGACTGAGGGGACACAAGGCTGCACGACGCCCAGAAGGCTGGCGTCAGGCACCAGATAACCCAGCCCAGGCAGACAAGGGAACCAGCTGCCCTACGGTCACAGCTCCAGATATGGCGGCAGCACCTGACGGGATGGTGAGGCCAGCCCGGGGACAAGTCTCAGCCCAGACAGATGCCTCTCAAAGGGACTGACCTCACCGCCCTCGCAGACTGGCACAGGGAGAGGGAAACAGCAGGGCTGCTGTGCCCTCCCTGCTGCCAGGACCCCCCGGGCAGGCAGGGACAGGCAGGTGGGGACACACCGTGCGCCCTCACATGGGGGGGACCACGAATGCCCCACCTCACAGGGGGAGCGATGCACCCTCCTTGTCCCTCACAGGTGGAGACACACCGACCCCCTCAAACTTTACAGGGGGGAAACATCGACTCCTCATCCTCAGACTGACAGAGGAAGCAGTCAGTTCCAACAGTCCCCTCAGACAGACAAAAGGAGGAGCTGAACCCATTTACCGCAAGACAGACAGACACAGGAATCCCATCACCCTCCCACCAACAGATGGACGCAGACGGGGATCCCATCAGCTTCCTCAGACAGACGGACACGGGGATCCCATCAGCCTCCTCAGACAGAGGGATCCAGCCGGCAGTCCCAGCACACGGGAGGCGTCAGAAGGAGGGATCCAGCCCGCAAGCGGATGAACACACAGACAAACGGACCCCGCTCCGCTGGCAGAGGGAATGACGGAGGAACTCAGCCCGGGCCCCCGAGGATGCCAACGGACGACCGAGGGACGCAACCTGACAGCCCGGACAGGCAGACCGGCCCGGCCCCTCGCAGGCAGAGGGACCGACGCTGCCGCCCCTCAGGCGGATGGCAGGATCCGGCCCGCCCCTCGCGGGCGGACGGCCCCGGCCCGCGGCCCGGCCCGCCCCGCCTTACCCGGTCCCGCTGCAGGCGCCGGGGAGCCGCAGACAGACAAAGGGCCGCCGGACAGACAGACGGTCAAGATGGCGGCGCCGCCAGAGCGCGCGGCGCGGGCACGGGCGCGGGGACGGGCACGGGCACGGGCACGGGCA
>VYZW01025618.1:2330-14251 GCA_013401315.1 Balaeniceps rex
GTTGGCAAAAGACAGAAAACAGAAGATGATAAGACAAATTGTGCAGAGAATATATTTGTTAAATGTTGCAAAGTCAGTTGCAATCCTCCAACTGAAAGATTATACCACCTATTTTATTTATTTATTTATTTTTAGATTTGGGGCACAAAGATCATTTCACAAATCTAAACAAATTTAAAATCCTTAATATATATATATAAAAGTCCTAATGATAGTCTACAGTAGTAAATGGCAGAATGGCAAACAGTTTCCTGTAGCAATTAAAAATCTTCTCTGAGATTCTCCATGTCTGCTGGTGCTATATATCATAGAAATAGACTTCTCAAGCCATAACAAGGATTTAAGACATACCAAGGTTTTCACTACTCACTCAGTCCCAAAGAAGTATTGAGAGCTACCCAGCCTTAAGCGATGCAATTAAACTTTCAAGATGGGAAGTTTATTTGGACTTGATGGCCTCATGGGAAGAATTCTGCTGTTTGCCTTCTACAGATGAGGATTTGTGATAGACTCAAAAGAATTTCATCTCTGTCATTCCCAGTTTTGAACAGGAATTGAATACAGAGACATCCAAGATAGTAGTGCTGTCAGTGCTACTAGTGCTAGCATCAGTATCAGACAACACAACCCACGGGGTTAAACTCTGGACTTTTCTGTACAGGAATGTTTTGATCTTTACATATTGCAAACCAACTCTAACATTGCCAAACTGAGTACAAGGGAACACTTGTATGCCAGTGACTGTGCACTAATAGCAACTTCTCAGAAAGACTTTTGGTTCTAAGTAGATCAATTTTCTGCTTCTACAGCCATTTCTGGATTAATATAACTTTGAAGAAAATTAAGGGCATGTGTCAACCAAATCCTGCAAAAGGACAGATTGCATTTATGACAATTTAAGGGTTCATTTTCCTTGGATATGTGATTTTGCCAATACTGATAAAAAAGTAATTCCTTGTATTCCAAATGGCTTTACCAGGATTATGAAGGGAGACTAGAGCCTGAACTGAACTGTAACTCACTCTCACTTCAACACTATCTTTCTTAGCTATCAAGAGCTCAGGACGATGAGTACGTTACATGCAAATTTTTTTAGGTTTTTTCATTGTTGTTGTTGTTGTTTGCGACAAAAACACAAATGAACCATCTCATGTGTGTACAACACAATGAGCAATTCCTAATCAGCAGCAAGCATATGTTCCAATATATTATCTCTGTAGCCTGTTGAGATGCATAAGTTTAGTCAGAAAGCAGTCCTTCCATGAAAATCTAAGTCTGGAATCTAAATGGATTAGGTAGCTATCTGACACAAGAAATTAGCTATTCTCTGTCTGTCTGCCACAACACAAAAATGCAACAGGTCAGGTTCTTGATTAAATCTTCAACTATGGAGTCAGTGCTTTGCTAGTTCCAGATCGATTCCACATAGTCATCTCAGCTTGCATTTGAAGTTCCATGTGAGGAAAGCAGAACCGACTGTGAAGAATAAGCCCCTAGTGGCATAAATCCCTCCATAGCATAGAATGATTATCTCTGAAACAAATCTTACACCTATTTCTGTTCAACTTAAAAGAAACCAGCAACATCTGTATAATATGGCTGACTTATATAGCACTTCGTCTGCTTCTATGACTTTTCATAGGTGGAGACAAGGAGGTTGAGTACTATAAAATGTACTATCAGAACACATATAATTTCTGGTTTATGCACTGTAGCATAATAAGAAAGAATGATGAGACAGCCTTATAATGAATGTTAGCAGGGTCGGTCAGAGCTAATCTACAAAAGCAGAAAGCTACATCCTCCTAGCTTTCCAAATGTATGGCTTACAGATAAGACTAACAAAAATATAGTACTATAAGTTATGACTTAGCAATTTTCTAGACATGACAAGAACATCCACAATAATACCATATCTAAAATAAATAAAAAGAGGAAACAATAAGAAGAAACCAATCCTTGATATACACCGGTAAGAAAAGACAAACTTGTATCCTTGTTTTTCTTTCTGTGTAGTAGAGTTTTCTACTCCAGATTTGAACATGATCTAATTATAATATGTTATTATATAATTGTTTTCTTTAAGTATTTTTTCATGTGTTTTTGCTTTCGTGTTTACACTGACTTTATTAAAGTCAGAAAATGAGGTCTTAACTGTATCTTTCCAATTGATAATAGCATTTCTTTTGAGAACTGCTGAAAGATGTCTGTCACATTACTGTGTGTGACTACATCCAGAAGTAGGACACTTAATTCTGATAAAAATAATAAAATGTTGATGTCAAAAAAGCTAAGAGAAGTGTTTAAAACTTGATTCCAAAAGGCAGGTTATACTTTGACCTATTTTTTTTCTTTTCTTTCTTATGTGCAACAGCAAAGACTCATACTATCTGTTGGGGTTAATCAATAATGCAGATCAGACCTGCAAATCATGACACCATGTCAAGGGATAACCGCAATTTGCCTTGTTCATGGAATAAATCTCTGACATGATAAAAGTACGAACTGTTTGGAATGTAATGCTTTGACAAGCCAACTCTTGAAGAAGCCTTTGATTTTCCTCTTCTGTACTTCCATGAAATTATGGTGTCCAAAATTACCAACATAAAGAAATTTTCTTACAGCAAATAAGGTCACTAGACTGGGCAAACCTATTCTTGGAGCCTTGAAGTTGTCCAGAAACTCAGATCAAATTATGAAAATGGAAAGCGAAAAGCAAACCTGCCAGTTTGTATCAAGAATGTACTGCTGAGAGGTTAATTCCTAGCTACTGAGCCTAGTGAAAATGCTGTAACATGTATAGTTTTCCAGCTTTATTGCATATAGCAGTTCTTAACTTTACACTATATATTGAGCTGCACGATTGTTTTCAGTTAAGTGGTAATTTGCTTTAGGTGCTCTTTCTGCGTGGTCTTAGAAGACCAGTTGTTTTATTAATTAGGAATACTCTAAAAAGACCAGACTTGAAAATAATTTAAAAATAGAAATTTAAAAAGACAGTCTATGATTTTACGAGTTACTCACTTTTTATAGAGAAAATTACATCCCTTTGCAGATGATTTAGTTGAAGTGGTCCATGAATGTAAGGATGTCACTGTATGTTGCCAGCAGACAGGAGTTCATTCCTGCTTCTTGCTTTGTCCATTCCCTAAGATGAAAGAGAACCATGTGAATGATGTAACACTCTACTGAAAATGAGTTAATTAATTCAACTACAGTTTAGATTTATTAGTGGGAGCCCAGTGCAAACACCATACATTTTTTGGCTCAGAACGCAGGCAGGACTCTTGATTTACCCATAACTTAGAACGTAAATGTATTCCACTCATGTAGGAGCAGGATTCAGAAAGGGATGGTGATATGAGGTGTGTGTTGGGCTATGATTTGAGACTCATAGAAAGTCTCCCAGTTATCCCCTTCTGAAAGCACAGCATGACTCCTGGCTAAGAGGCGGCTGTCAGCTTGTACACACAGTGTTTGCAGAACGTAGTTGCTGATACGCGGGGTTGACTCTGCCATACCTGGGTTTCACTGTGAAAGGATACAGCTGATTCATTGCAAGTCAGGGCTGAAGTGCAATGACATACCCCTAGCATGAATGATTGGGACAGTAGGGCTTATAGAAGCAAACTGAGAAGGACATGAAAAATTCATTTCTCTATGATTTGGAATCCTTAACGTTATCTATTGTCACCTGAAAAATCAACAAAGTCCCACTGTGGATCATGCCATAGGTAAAGATGATGCTGACCACTCGAATCCTTAACTGCAGTAATCATTATTTTCGATATGGTTTGGAGGACTGCTTTTCTTCCATTTTCTATTTAAAAGAACATAAAAAAAGCAATGTTCATAATTTCTTCTGTACAAGGCAAAATATCTAGGGGATCAAAATAACCTGCATCTATTTTTTATAGCAAAATTGAAGAAAAAGGAAGAATATCTTCTGTCTGAACATCTTCTAGTACTCTGTTTTAATTCCCTGCATGGTTTTGGAGAAGCCAGCTGGTCATTCTCTGCATCATTTTCCTTTATGGAAAGTGAAGATAAGGAGTTCTTTTTTTTTCTTACATTCTGATGTACTAAAATTTTAAAATATCCACTTAACATAGCAGTACTACAAGTAAATCTACTACTTTATGTTTAGATACACATCAGCTTATCTTTTTGTTTTGCAGAAAAAAACATGCTCTTCAAAGTTTTTGTAATAACTGATTTTAACTGCTGTAGTAATTTTTTTTGCTGCAAAATTATGCATAAAACAAAACTTGCTTTTACTACACATTCTTGCAGTGTCTAGATATTTTATTTAATTTCCATAGTCTTTTAAAGATGATAGCAGTTATAGACATAGAAAAAAGAGACTGTAAATGTATATAAGGGTGGTCCTGAGTAGTAAGCTAAAGTAATACCTCATTGGCGTTCCCAGAAGAGTTTGAAAGACCGTACAATTGTTTTTTTCCTGATGCTATATGTTTGTAGTATTGCCTTTACTATCTCAATCACATTCTTCATGGCTTTGACAAATCATCTGCCTCATTCAGGAATCTTTTTCCTAATTTTAATATCTATCTTAGCAATATTTCATATATTTATTTTACCTTCCTCTGAAACGCTGGAAACTATCTAGAGATATCCTTGCTCTTCTTAAGTAGTAGTGTTGGAGCCTGGTTTTTTTCTTCTTTTTTCCTGCAGTGTAGTCCACCTCTTCAGACCATCCAGAATTTTCAGTTAAATCCTCTGTTATTGTTGTTGGAAAAATCCTTGGTCTTTCCTTTCCTTTTTATCTGGCATATTACAATGAATTTTTTAGTTTGCAGATGTGGCTTGTAGTCAGCAGTACATGGGGCAGCAGCAGCATGCAGACCAGAGTCTATGAGGACCTTTACTGCTTAAATGTATCACCTCTGTGATGACAGAAGATGGGACTCAGTGCTGAGGTATTTCTTCCAATCTTGTGTTTTTAGAGGATATGAAGTCAACATTAGGGACCGAGAAATAATTTCTAGCACTATCAACATCTTTGTGTCCCCCCTTTTTTTTGTCCCCATAATATTGATGATAATAATAAAAATACGGAATGCAAAAGCAAAGCTAGCAACAAATACAGAATCAAACAAATCAGTTCAATAACTCTTCAACAGTCTGTGGTCTGAAAATGACAGCACCCTGGCTTGGTCATCATGCTTCCTTTGTGGCTGGAAAGATGACAGTGAACAAGATTTTTTAGTGCTGTTTTTAATATTCACTGGCCTAGAGGGGACATATTTCCATTAATGTTTCAGTATCGACAGTGCAGCACAGATATATAGCTTATTTAAAGTCATAACTTAAGTGATAATGGAAAATGTAACATGACTAATCAACCACTGATTTAGCTTCACCACTTATTAAAACACTCTTTCCCATTGTCTTTCTCACTGCTATTCTCTAACGAGCTTCATTTTAAGCTGTTAAAAGTAACTTGGTGTCTAGTTCTATGTAAAGATGAGATTGTAAAAAACCCCCAGGGTATCAGGGCACCACGAGGGATGGCCACCCTGCGGGAGGGAGCTGGGAGCCAAAAGCAACCATGGGGATGGCAGTACCTTGCCCTCCCCAGGTAGGCCTTGTCATGTAGCACCCAGCAAAGGAGCAGGGCTGGGACAGGGGATGGTGACCTGGGCCAGCCCAGTGCCCCGTGACTGCCCAGCAAAGCTGCAGTGGTGGGGTGGACCAAGGTCTGACCAGGATCCAGCACACAGGTTGAGGTGAGGATAAAGGCTGGCAAGGTGGGTGGCCAGGGACTTACACAGCTGCAACAGTGGCCAGCCTGGAGACACAAGCAGGTAACCCTTCAGCGTGAGGGTGTGCTCAAAACCCTGGAACCGAGTTATTATGACATATTTTACCACAGCACTACCTGAAAGTCCTGATTGTAATAATGAGAATTGAACTTCCTGGCCTCAAATGTCTTAAAGACTGAAAAAAAGCATGGGAGCAGAAAGACTTACAGACAAACTGAAGAGCGCAGCAGCTTAATCAACATGACCCAGCAATGCAAAGGCAAAACGAAGAATAGAGTTTGGACCTCTTAAATAAAATAGCCGCATCTCTCCTGTATCCTTGCAGAAAACCAAGGTGCTTGCCAGATCAAGCTTGTTGAATCTTAAAGTGAATAGGTCACTCTTTTTCAACTTTCTGAGCTGCAATATTTAGCCTCAAGACTAGTTGATTTGTCGTCTTTGCAATCTCTTTTTGGAGAATGACTGCCTCTGGAAGTTTTAAACACTAAGGAAGATTTCAGATTTGTTTTGAAGATTTATGAATGTCTGAATATTCTCTATTAATTCTCAAAGTACATTTCTGTGTAGCAAAAACTTACTCTAGACAATTTGCTTTTGAAAAAGCTGGATAAATTTTTTTCAATAGAATAGATAATACCCTGTACATAAAAGTAATATTTCACCCAAAAGGGTCTTAAGGAAAGCAAATCTGATATTTAGATGAGAAGCTCTTGTTTTAAAATCATTATAACTATATAACCATGTTTTCTTTTTTTTTTTTTCCCACAGTGACAAGTATTCAATGGTATTATCTACACTGTAACAAGGATAGTTTACGGGAGGTTAAAGATGCACAGAAAAAATATGGTCAGTACTACTATAAAAAATAACAGGTGATGATAGCAATAATAATGATGTGTCAATATGATCTTATCTTGATGTTTATAATATGGAAAAAAGGAAGAAAGTAAAGTTTAAACATAAAAATAAATATGGCAAAGCTCTATAAAGACATGTTCCTCATGTTCCATACCGAGACGTATTGTTCTAGGCAAGAGAAGAAATCAGTAATTTCTTCCATTTACATATTTTCCTTACAAAAATACTTTTCCCAGGGCTTTCAAATGGAATAATCAAAAGCAATAATCTATCAGTGATCCTTATGGGTCCCTTCCAACTCAAGATATTCTACGATTCTATTATTTAAAATGACCCAAATACTTTTGTCTAATCAAAAAATTGTACAATAAAAGAAGGGCAGAAAAAAGGAGTCTCTATTTTTTCCAGTCTCAGATGATAACTGAAGTTTAAAACACAAAACTGACTGCCAGCTGAAATCTCACCTTCAGAAAGTACCTTGATAATAGAGTTGCTAAAAAAATTTAAAAAAGATTTAAAAAGAATTTAGAACCTTGTCTTAGCGAACTGTGGCAAGAGTAGCAACAGAAAGACGAAATACAATGAGGAGCATGGAATACCTATGAGACTGAGGTTGCACAAAAGCAGCCAAAACATAATTTATGCAATATTCATTTGTGCATTTTCCTTGTTTTTCGTAAGAAATGGCATAGTAATCAAGATTTTTTTCATAAATGGGTGAAAACAAGCAAGCCAGAATAGAAATGGATGATACTTTTGTAGGACCAAAATTTTTATCGATGCAGCAATATGCCAGTAATGTCAATAATGACGAAAATGTGGGATTATGAAGTGTACCTCTAAAATTAGAGACCTTTTTGAGGTTAAGAGAGTCTAGTGAAGAATTCTCCACTTCTATATCTTTTCATACTTCTACCTGTTCAGCAAAGGCATCAGGAACTATGACATGTACTGATTTAACAACAGGACTAAGAAGCTTGAAGTGCCTCTATTAGCATGCTCTTCTGCTTTTAACATTCCCCAAGTCATATTCTAGGACTGCATGGTACAAGTCTGTCTCCCGTTCAGACTGATGTAGGGTCTGGGTTGCAGTGTATGTAATAAACTCACTAGCTTTAATTTGGCTTGTTAAATAACAGTGAAACTTGAAATGATGGCTAGCTGAGCAAATATATTCCTAAGGGTCATAACCAGACTTGTGCAGGCCAAGGCTCCTATTTCCTGACTGAGGAATTACGGTACAGGTGTGTGTATGCTTCCAGTGTTAGCCTAGAAACAATCTATGGAGCTCTATATCCACTCCCACCTTCATCTGCGATGTAATTGCTAAGGGACTGACATATTTTAAAATCAGATCTAGTTTAGCTATATAAACGTGGTAAGATTCAGCTCCCAATTAAGCCAGATGAAATTTGGGTATGTAAAATGTTAAAATCAGATCTAGTTTAGCTATATAAACGTGGTAAGATTCAGCTCCCAATTAAGCCAGATGAAATTTGGGTATGTAAAATGTTAAAATCAGATCTAGTTTAGCTATATAAACGTGGTAAGATTCAGCTCCCAATTAAGCCAGATGAAATTTGGGTATGTAAAATGTAAGTGTCTACTACGTGTTAACCAGATGTTGGAGCTTCTACTGCAGGCAGTAGAAAATAAGGCCATGGTTCACTTGCCCACCCACCTGCTGTATTGGTTGCTTTCATATCTGGTACAAATGAACGGGGCTAACCAATATGTTGTAACTGAATGTGTGCTGATTATGTGCTGAACATGATTATTACATTTAATTATGTAATGAGCTTAGGGTGACTATACTTATATGTGTCTGATAGGTGCTTAATGGTAGCTAAATCTCACTGTCTGTGGGATAAATCATGTTAATTTTGGATTATATGATACAAGAGAAAAGATTTAAATGAGGCCCTTACTGCCATGTTAGGCAAAGTCAGGATTTGGCTGCCTTGTTTTAAGTAAAAAATACTGCATCAGATGATGGAACAACTTCCAGCTATTTCTATAACATAGGAGCTTTCTCTATTTCATCTTTTCTTTGTAATTAACAAAGAGAAAGTTATGTGTTTGTTTATAAAACTCTGCTAACAGGACTCAAAGAGCTTCAGAAACCAAGACAAAGGTTTTCTTTTTTACATCAAAAAATAAAAATCAGGCACTTTCTACAACTTTGGACAATTTCTGTGACTCTGTAGTTACAAAATATGCCTCACATCAGACTGAAGTCAATTTTCAAGATTGGTTGCTCAAGAGAGGGAACAGGATTCTTAACTTTCTTATGGACAGGGCAGGTGGAGGTGAGTTAGCACAGCATGTAACATGCTAAAGCATGAATGCTCCCCAGATCTGTAAGGAGCTACTCAGAAGTCTGCTGTGACTCAGTGCGCTGAGGAAAGGATTATGTGTCTGAGTGATATGCAGCCCACCTCAGGTCTGACTTTACTTTCCTGAAGTCAAGGAGGCTTTTTGTCATTAACTTAAATGAGAGGAGGAGTACTATAATGAACTGGGAATTTGGCTCAGGGTTAGCCTCAGTCAAAATACTGCAGTGTAGGCAAAGATCCCAAATGAGCATTTTTTTTAAACAAGCAGTCTATCCTCCCACAAAATATTCCATTTATGTGAGTTCAGGAGATGTGCTCTTCATAAAAAATGGCTCCACCACAAAAGGAAATAAGCAAAAAATACCTTCATCATCAAAGGCTCATCAACTGATGGCTTAACAGCACATACCATGAAAAAGTACTTCTGCCTCTTAACTATTGTTGTCCATTATATTTACAATATAATTACATCACAGTGACTGAATATTCAAGTAGGATGAAATTTTTCTTCTGAACAAAGAAGTAGACCTCCTTCTATTCACCCCAAAAGCATGGATTTTTCTCAATGTATTAAGCTGTCAGGGAGCTGCTAAACCACTCTTTCAGGGCATAACTCAATACTCAGTACTCAATAAGTACGTGCCTCATTTTGTCTTTAAATTATTGACATACAAGATAAGAAAAAAGAGCAGATTGTTATGGTTTTTCAGGGTAAGTATCTGCCCTTTTTGTATGACTGTTTATGTAACATCTGACAGAGAAAATTTTGATCTTGACTGGGATTTTTAAACACTAAAAAAATAATATGAAGCACATATCTCATAAACACTTGTACACAAAGGATTTACAACACAAAAGATTTAAATGTGAAACAAAGCTTCTGCAAGAATTATTTACCTTTTTATATTAGCTATGGAAGCTTATTAAGAAAATATGATTTTTCATTGCTATCAGAATATTACATTGTCCCAGATTCATCCACACCACAAAGCAAAGGAGTCTTCCGGGGTTGGCTCTATTTTCTGGGTGGATGCACAATACTGTCTTTTTTCTTCTTTTTTTTTTAGAGCAAAATGAGAAGTGGAATATGAGTCAAAAGAAAAAAAGAAAATTTTGCAAATAAAGATTTATTGCTGCAATATTATGCTCAGCTTTGTTGCAAACCTTATGATGTTTATGGTTTTTGATTTGTTCACAGACAGATTCTCTAGCATTGGCATCCTGACATCTGTGTTTAATATAAGCACTGTTTCCAGACATCTTCTGGAGAAAACACTAAAAATAAATAAAGACAGAAGATGCACATTTAAAAAGTCACTGTTGAATATGTGCGAGTGGGATTTCATAATGGTCATTTCAACAAAGGAAGAAATGTGTTTGTTTGAATTCCATGGAGCGTTTTCCCTTCCCTCCCCTTAAGATACAGCCTATTACGTGGGTTTCAGCTGAACCACATTTTATGGTGGGATGGAATTGAGAAATGCTGGTATCAAAAATTTAATAAACACAGTGTTGAATCTGTGAGAATAAAACTGTTGATCATGGTTTGGCAAGCAAGGCACATTTTGGAAAGAAAGATGTCAGACTAACAGATAAATAGTTAAAACGTAATTTTTCTTTGAGACCAGAATTTTATTTAGTGCTTCTTTTTGCCTACTTACTGCTGACTTTATTTGCCTCCTACGCTGGATGATAGTCCTGGAGTACACAGTTTGCTACAAATCTAGAATATTGCATATGATTGATTAGAATTGAAGTCTGAAGTGCTGTATGCCATTTCACAGTGGTTTCTTTTCTCCTTTGCAGTCTGGTAATACCAGCCTCGCAAAGTGTTGTCATGACTGGTCTGGGCTCGTTGTTGTCTGTAAAAAGAAAGATTGCTGAGGAGTCAGAACACCTGTCTCAGATTTGGAACTCTTATTTTGAGAGTAACTTTTATCTTTGACAATATTTAGGTAAGCTTCATAACCTTTTTTGGAATTTAGCTTCCTATTATTTAGCCTCCTATTTCTGAACAGAAGTTTAGATAAGAGTTTCTTTCTTCATCGGCAGAGGGAAGAGGCGATAGGAGAAAAACAAGTGTTTTGTTATTTTGAAATGTTTTTTTACTTTCCTATCAATACCATGTGAGAAAAAATGCCATGCATGGTAGTAATTTGTTCTTAATAAATAATAAGGTATTGCATACAGAAAATATTGCAGAATAAATTATAAAATATAACTTATGAGAATAGTATCCTCTCTTCTATTTGGGAAGAATTTTAATTTTTATGCTGAAATCCCAAGGGGACAAATAATGCAATGCACAAAAAGAAGTAGAAAATATTATTTTACTCACCTGAGGAGACTTCACAGTACATTAAAGGGGAAAAGAGAAAAGAAAATGATAACTAGCTAGCTGGTAGCGATAAGAAAACAAGACGAAAAGAGTATTTTCTCTGTTCAATTTTCACTATACCGTCCTGAGTGTCTCATAAGGAAGTTGCTACTTCACACCTGGTTTCCTATTCTGTGTGCTGAAGACCATCAACAACGGCTGACTGCCTTTAAATCCAACTTTTCTGCTACTTTTTAGTCTTCTAGGTCAAAAGGCAGCTGGCTTCCCTGCTAAACAAAAGTCAATTTCACATGTCACCACATGTTGTCAAAGTGTAGCTAAAAATCCATAGATCTGAAAACAGTTTAACTCTTAAAGTTTATAAAACAGGCACTAGAGTAGGCAACAATGGAGTAGAATTTTAGTCAGACCCCTCCAAATCATTAGCTATTAGAGGCTCTGAATGCCATAATTTTGGAAATCATAGGTGATTTAAGCTGTTCTTAAATAGTAATTTTGGGAAGCTTTACCCACACATGGGGTAAGTGGACCTTCCCTGAATGAGTAACAAGAGATTAGAAAATCAGATTTATCATTCTGAGACAAACAATTAATATAATAACA
>VYZW01025623.1:1843-13902 GCA_013401315.1 Balaeniceps rex
GGAAGATGCACCATGCATCTTTTCTTACAGTTAGTGTGTGGAGATGATTTGAAAGCAAAAGACTTTTCCAGTATATCTGATATTTTTCTTGACATTGTAAGTCTGATAATTCTACCAAGTAAAATACACATAGACAACAGTTTTGGGGTTTTTGTTTGGTTGGTTGGGGTTTTTTTGTTTAAAGCCATCTGCCAGTAAGCTCTCATGATTACTTCACTCAAAAAGCAGCCCATCTGAGTTGACAGAGAATGGTGTTTAGGATTTGCCTCCATATGTATTTAGCCATCTTATCATTTTTATAGAAGTAGTGTGTTAACTGAGAGATCAAAAATGAATACATGAAATGTTCATCCTTGTGCTTTTGTTCCTGTAAGTTTTGATAGGGATGATTTTTGTCTGAGCTAGTGATGTGCTGAACGCTGATCACAATTAGTTTCTTCTAATGGAAAAGTTACTGTAATAATGAGCCTTTTATAGACTTTCTCAATTTCTCTCAGCCAGGTTCTTTCATCTGTTTTTAGACCTGGTATGTACACTTCTGAAGAGATTCTGCTAACAGTGCTTTCCTTCTGTGAGTTAAACCTTACCAGATTACCCAATAATAATTTTTTAAACGTTTTTCTTCCACTGTTTTGCAGTTTCAGTACTGCTCTGTCATTTAAGTGAAGGCAGCTGATTGTTTGGAATTGACTAAATGATAAAGAAATGTCCCCATTTCATGTGCCTTTGACCACTGTAACTTAAGAAGTGATTGTAATAAGATCACCACAATCTCATAGCCAAAAGTTGCATAGCTGAAGCGTATGACACATTTTATTTGGCTGTTCCTCCCTTTAAGCAGAGCATTGCCTACACGACAAACAAAGACTGTCTCGGTAACAAATCCCCAGTTGTTGCATGCAGGCTTAGCTTCTCTTAGTGAGGCTCTGACAGGCCGAAGATTCTCAAGCAGTTTCTGACTCAGCCCCAGATCCCATCTTTTGCAGATTATAGGCTCTCTTCCTGGCCAGTCACCAAGAAATCCTTCCCTACAAGCCTGATTCCTATTACTAGCACAGGGGGGCAGAGCCCAGAGCACTTCATTAACCCGTGCTTAGCCAGAGTATGGTTTGCATATTCCAACACCTTGCTTTATTTCCTTTCAAAACTTGTGATTAGGAGTACGTGCATCTCTGTCTTTGTATGTATCAAATGGATACAGCCAAATTACAGGAAATTTTCTTTAAATTGTTTTGAAAGCACAGAGAAGTGCAATTTTTGACAGTGGCAGAAAGTTAGAATAGCACTTGTTGAAGAACTGGTTAAAATATATTGTCAGTGCCTTAAGTTCACAAAACACTCAGTAGGAACTGTGGGGCTGGGGGGAAGGAGTGTTTTCATGGTCTGTGGAGGGCTGGCAGTTTGAAGTTATTCCCTCTGCATAAATATGGCAACATTTGTAAGCTACTCCAGATCACTTTCTGGAATGTAAAGTCAGCAGAATTCTGCACTTTAGAAAATGATTGTACAGTGGGACCCCTGTAGAGGAAGTATTTGGTGCCTCAATAAGACAATATGTTCAGCGATTTAGTTGCTTTAGTGGTGCTCCTTAAGGCATGAATTGTGGTATATTTCCCTGCTTTCTGTTCCTTCCTCATAGAAGACCCTATGTCCTGAGCTGCTTCTCTTTATTGTCATGGCTGATCCATACACAGTGTGGGGAAGGCTGTTATTTCACAGGATGATTCAGTGTTTTTACCATTTGGGAAAAATCATGCCTCCTTCTCAAATTTGGTCTCCTCCCCAGTATCCACTGGCAGCCAGGAGTCATGCTAAAGACTTGGATCCGAAATTCAGCTGCAAATTAAAGATCAGAGCCAACCTAATGGCTGGTATCTGAACTGGCATCCAAAGCGCCGAGCAAGACACTAGGATCCAAAACAGCTACTGCGCTAAGCACAGAGCTGCCTAGAACCAGCATGGGGAAAAGATAAAGACAGGGTGAATGCTAAATTTGGACCATCACATGGTTCAATCTGGGCTTCAGGGAGGTTCCTCCACCCACTTGGGACCTTCATCCAGGACTGCTGTCTTTGGGGATGACATTTGGGCCATTTCTGGTTTGTGGCTGAAGCACTTGGCCAGGATGTATGGAGACTGGCTCAGTTCCTTTGTCTGCCTGTGAGGATTCAAACTTCTCACCCACATGCCTCAGTTCTTTTCCCTGTCCTGGTCCTGTTCCTGTCTTTTATCCAACAACTGTTTCGTGCAAAATACAGAAGACCATCTGGCAACAAATGCAGTCTCTTCTTGAGCTCTATTAATTCTGCCAGATGCCTTCCATGGATTCTCCAAACCACAGTAGTTTTAGTTCTCAAAATTCTGATGATACATAAAGATAGCAGAAATTAATATAATGTGGTAAATTGCTTTTTGGAGTGATTTCATGGAATACAGAATACTTAAAGATATAAAACGTAATAAAAACATGTGTCAGACAAACGAGAACACAGGAAATCTGAGGTAATTTCCCTTTGGGATACTGAAAATGTTATGGGCTATGTGGCTGCAGCATTCCCCAGGAGGCTACAGTGGCATTTGTGGAACCACTTCTTGGTGTTCTCTTAATTCACACTACATTGTCTTTTTTGGTGTTGGACACCTTTGGTTTTCCTCCAACACTAGGTGAAATAAACCTGTGAAGTGTTCTTGGAGGAGTAATGTCCTGTATAATACTTGAAAGGTTGGCTGTGAGAGAAGTTCCAATTGATATGTATTTGACTCCCACTTGAGGACTCAGATATTCTGGTAACTAGGTCACTTTGGCATCAATCTTCTGAACCTGTGACAGTTTTTGTGGCTTCTCTGTTCAGTCTCACACTCAACAACTTGTATCCTGTATATACATGCCAAACATCTGTGACTATTACTTTTCTTTGTGTTATTTTGAAAATCTCCCAGTTCTTGACACTAGTGTGGCAGCAGGGAATCTGGTGAGGTCAATTAGTATTCTAGCTATTGGATAAAGGACTCTTGATAAAAAATAGCCCTGACCACTGCTAGTTCAGTTTCATAAATATTGAAAGTATAGTATTCTTCAAAATATTAAGAAATGTAATCAACCTTGTGGTTATAGCTAAGCTACTGAAATAAGCAGCAAATACTGTCTGCTGCTTTGAGGCTACTGAAGACTGTGTTTTCACTTCTTCAGTTACTGATATAGAAGACACAGGATAACCTGGGATGAAGGTCACAAAGCAGCTGAACTAAATCTCTATATTTAGAGGATTATACAAGAACAAAATGTTTAAATGAGATGTTCAAAGGCATCTTTTCCATGCTTCCTGAAGCTCCGTCCTTTCTTTCATCACAGGAAGAAAGGAATGCAATCTTAGTCATCTGTAGTCAGAACACAATTATACTGACAAGCCTGGGAGATAAATATGGCTCAGGACCTCTTGTAAAAGGGGTTAAAGCCATGTATTATTCTTAGGAAGAGAAGCAGTGTCAAGGACCATCAGCGAAATGTATAGATACCTTTGTAAGACTTCCAAATTTCAGCAAAATTGTTACACCCTGAATAATGGTAGATTCAGGCTTTGCCAAAATACAGCTGGGCAAATCTGTTACTTCCCATATGGAAAGCAACTGTTCAAGTAAGTTATATAATTATACATTATAACATTGCTTCTGTCCAAAACCTAGGGCTGTTACAGACATAAGCCAAGATTTTTTTTTCTTTTCTTTTCTATAACTAGTTTTTTTTTTTTTTTTTTTTTTTTTTTTTTTTTTTTNCCATAAGGGAGTAAACAATTCCATTCTTTTCTCTTTCTACCCTCACCATTCCCATATCTGATGATTTACCATTTGCTATTCTGGAACATGAGTTGGCAGTTTTGGCCTTGCTGCTGTACGTTGGTTTCTGACTTCAGGCTAATGAAACAATAAGCATTTTTCTGCTGTACTAAGCCCTGATCTCCCCACCCCTCTCTTCCAAATGTGGGTTCTTAAGTTGATACTGTAACTTAAAGGAGTCAAAATAAATAAAAGAAAGCAACTTGGAAAACAAACAGATCTTGCCCTCATTTTGAATAAAAAGCTCTAACAGTATTCAGCACTTAGTGCTTGTCTTTTGAGCCCTTTACCAATACTTGCCTTATACCACAGAGGTACACATTAAAAACTGATACCTACAAAAGTGGGGAAAAAAGGTCTGTATTTAGAAGAATAGTAGCCTAATTAACATGGAGCTATACTAGATGTGGTAACCTGAGAAAGTAGTTAGCCCTGCAGGACCTGTTCATTCTCTTGCCAAGATATCTGCACTGCTTTTCAGATGGTGGTGGCTGAGAGACCAAAGGACATCTGGATTTTATGTGAACAGATGACTTGCACTTTAGCATAGTAGTTTTACGTAATCTTTGATCTGGCATAATTTTGATCTGGGTTAAACCTAACCCAGCAAAAAGCTGTGCATGTTTAACCTGGATCACAGATAAACACGTGATCCAGTTAATTGTGCTGCAGCCCAAAGACTTGTGCTGGCATGAGGGACAGAGCAGTGCAGGAGGGGACAAGGTGGCCTTTTCCTGTGGCAGGTCCAATTTATGATGGCTTAAAATACTTGTGGAAGTATGAATGAACTTATTTAATTCCAGGTTTAAGTTTCCTGAACCTTGGAGAGAGGTAGTAGACAATTTTACACGCTACCAAAAAGCTGTCTTTGGTGTAGAAACATAGCCCTGGTTTAGCAGCATTTTAGAGGAGATGAAGAATTGCTGTGCCAAATTGCCATTGCATGGAAACTCTGCACTATGGAACTGCATGGAGTGAGAAAACCCACAGATCAATACATACCTCAGCATAAGATATTTTTATCTATATTCAACAGAAAAAAAAAATTGTTCAGCTTATATAGGTTTAAACAATGCATTTTCTAACACAGATAATCAAGTGTACTATTCTTTACAGTTGTGTATTATTCTTGTATTAATCTTGAATTTTCACGGCATCAGTATCATGAAGTTGGATAGAGAAAGCAGGTTTCTCTTTTGCCAGGGGGCTGTTTGATGAAGGGCACAATTTAGAGCAGCCCTGTGTAACTCTCCACTAGGACTGAAATGCCCACAGCATTCTTGCCTATGTTGGCTCCTGGATATATGTTGGTAGATACATAACACCTAGAGGACCCACAAATAGTCAGTCCCTTGGAGGACCCAGTGTGTGAAAGAAACATGCAGCTTTCACACTGTGTGGAAGATGGAAGCACAATACCTTTGCACTTTGTACTTAAATGCTCCTTTGCTACCACGGAATATAGGGAAATGACCCTGTGGAGTCGTCCAGTTTCACAAGTATCTTGCTACTCTGTAGACTTACTGTGTTTGTGTGCTATATTTCCATAAGAAATAAAAGACATTGGGCACACGGTTGAGAGCCAACAAGCTGAGCACAGTAGTTTAAGATATTGTAGTGGTACTGCTAATATAAGGTATCGATTTTGCTGCAGGAAACTTGGAAATTGATTGTTTATCACTGATAACAACATCACTGATTCAAGACATGGCATGTAATACATTTGGAACACACTAACAAGAAAAAAAGACATTTATTTACAAAAAAGGAGTAAAGTAAATGCGACTGCTGTTTATATGTGCATGAGTGAGGTTGCGCTGCTGCAAGTGAGAAGTAGGTAAATGTTGGCCTATGGCGTAGATGTGTGAGCTACTTGGGGAGCTGTATCAAGGAAGTGTGAGGAGTTAAGACATAGCAATTGTTTTCAGCTGGAGGCAGACATAGTTATTGTCTCCTGACAGAGACCTCACTGGACACATTTGCTCTGAACAGCTGTGGACAGCTGGAATTCCAAAGCCTCTGCTTAGAGATTTGGTGCCTGGGTTTGTCCCAGGGCTCATGTCAGGACATTTACCAAAGTGCACAGCCTGTTCATGATGTAAAATGTGGTGGTTCCCTCTGCTCCTCTTTTGTTTGGCTTTTCCTGAGCTTTGACCAGCTCGGTCTCAACTGCAAGGCCTGTGAGAGCTTCACAGTTCCTGGCTGAAGGTACTCAGCCAGGTCAAGTTCTAGCTCCAGAGTAGGATGCGATAAGGATATGCATCACCTTCCCCTTACCTCCTCCCTAGCTTCCCAGGATAGGAGGGAGGTACACTGAGCCTTGGGCTCCTCTCCAGTGGCTGGGGGAGGCAGGGGGGATGAGGGACATGCAGAATGCTGCAGAGCACCCTGCACTGCAACCTGAATGTAGACAGGCATGCCAGCTCTGCGCCTCTCCAGGGCTGCCCCAGTGCTACCAAGCACAGAGCTGTAGAAAACACCCACGAAGCACTATATAGTATTGTTTGCCCTTCCTGATCCTTCACCCAGTAAAATCCAAGTGGGTAAGCCTGAGGAGGAATTAATGAAGGGTTTATGGCTGATGTATTTACCTTCAGAAATAGAGAAATAAATGTGTTTAGGATTTTTATGAAAACTCCTGTCTTCTCAAATAAGCTTTTGGTTTCAACAATATTATTGAGTTTTTGTGAGGCACAGTTTCCCTCAATTTAAACCACTGTTTTTCATGGGAAATTTAATTTAAAAATATGTATGTCTTACTAAATGGAAGCCTGTACTACAAAAACAGTGGAGGTTTTCTGAAGCCAGTGCTTGTCTGGTTCTGGCATTAGTGAAGGAATTGCTTTTAAAAGAGTTCTCATCTTATCAGAGCAAAACAGAACCAGGACCTAAAAACTTAAAATTTATTTTAGAACCCCATTATTATTTTCTAAATTGAATCTAAATTTAATCAACAATGTTCTCTTCCTAGTTACATGGTTAAGCTGCCAGGGCTTTAAAACCATCTAGTTGGATGCATTTATGCTGTACACCCCTTTGTAGTAGCTGTTCTCAGTAGGACTGTTGATGGTCTCCATAGGAGAGCTGCAGAGGCCATGACATGCCTTCAGAGAAGGTGCTGGTGAGGGGACAGGGATGCTCAGCTGTGGGCAGGAGAGGGGGGACACCCTCAACTGGTGTTGCTGAAGTTAGTGGAATTGCAGCCTCATCACTTGCTCTCTGTCCCAGCTAAGTCTGCCTGCGGTGCATCACTTTCAAACTCAGGGAGCCCCTCTTTTGAAGTGAAGTGGTTGAAGAAAACCCAGGTTTTCTGAGCAGCCACCATCAGGTACAATATAGGTACTGAAAACAAGATAGCTTGTGTCCAGGGAAATGTTCTAACTCAAATTAGTCTACTTCTTGTTCTCTTTAGCATGTATATTTCCCCAAAAATGAGCTTCTACAGTGTTAACAGTGTAGTTATACTTGTTTTATAATAGTTTGATGTTAACTGATATAAGTGACCTTGCTTTATTTTATAATATATTTTACTTCCCAGTTATTCATGTGTATTTGGAATGAAGTAGACATCTCAGCTGGAATTTGAATATCAATAGGAAAATGATGCCTCAGACTTTTAAGAATCTTAGAGAATTATTTATCTTCAAGAATCTTTAAGTTTTTTTTTCTCACTTTTTTTTTGTTATGCTACTATGGACTCACGTCTCACATTGCATATCAATCACAGGTTGACTTTTTCCTGAGACTTGATATCACTCATAGCATATACCTTCATTTTCCTGTGTCCCTCTAAAATTACATATGTACATAAAACAGATTGGAGAAAGAAGGTTTACCTAGTAAAAATACACAAAGTTGCTGCGTAGTTCCCTGATAACAGGGTCATGTTCATTCTAATACAGGGGTTTTGAACTGCGATTTCTATGTTAATACATGCTTTGCAGAGGTGCCAGTATCACATCCTAAAAGTACACAGTATTTCAGTTAAATATTTCTGTTCAACCTGGCAAGAACATGGACTTGCGGCTTAGGTCTGCGAAACCAGTGATCTTCCTCTGCCTCAGAGAAAACAACCTAGTGGACGTTTCCTGGAATGCTTCCCACCTTGACTTTAATGCTCAGACATTATCTTATCAATATTATGGGGGCTTTGAACTTTTCTTACTTTTTAATCTGAAGTTACTTACTTCTTAATCTGAATAAGATTAAAATAACTTCTATATATTCGTATTTATATTTTTCCCTCAAACAACAAAGCCATTTGTTAGTTTTAGCTGTAAAGGCTTTGTTTTTTTAGAGAAAATTCCACAGTATTTGAAATAAAATATATAAAAGTAGTTGATTTCCCAGCTGCTTAACAATTCTGGTCAGTTATAAAAAAATGACTTTTCCAGTAGCCGAGATCATGAACAGTTTCTTTTCAAGCCTTTGAATTATTCTCTGAGCATTAATCACTTTTAATAAAAATAAAACTTCTTTTTAATTGTTGGAACTACAGTTTTTTTATATTATTCACCTAAGCAAGTGGAAGGCTCCCATGGCTCCCACCAGTGCTGGTTCTTATTTTTCTTTAAGGCAAGTTTTGACACTTAAAAAGGGCCACTTTAATAAATTAGGATTTTTATTAAATGACTTAACAAAATATTAAGTTTTCATAATTTTTAAACCTGCTGTTGAAAAAGAGAGGTGCTAGCAGAAAAAGAGGCTGGCTTAGCACAGACCACCAACTAGTCATGCTAGTCGGCATGGGAACATGGACCAAACTGTCTCTCTGCCATCACGGCCTATTTAGTGGCTCTTGTTCCTGAAGGAACCTCCTGGAGTTCCCTCTTGTCCCTTGACTCCTGTAGTAGGTGCCCATTCCTGAAACTCTGTTTAGTGAAACCTAATTAAATGTTCTGATATTTCTAATTCCCAGACTTCTCTGTAACTGTCGTCACAGTGAAGCTGAACTGGTGGGTTTAACATGGACACTCTTTTCCCATTCTTCTACAAACTGCTGGATCTTTCAACAAGTACTTTAAAAACGTCCTGATCATTATTTCCTTCCTCTCTTCCCCCCAGACTTTCCTGAAAACTTCTATTTAACAGAGACCCCAATATTGCCCAGTACTGCATCATCCTGGCAGTCTTGTCTGTACAAGCTCCTGGTACGCATTCCTTCAGATTTTGTCAAGTTTGAAATTAGATATTAGTGTATAGTTCTAAATCATTCTGTTGGTTACCTGAATCTGCAACGATAAATCATTTTCCTGTTGAAAACCTCAGGGTATAGTGGGATCTGACTGGAATTGTATTATCTGGAAGTTAGTGCAGCTGAGCAGAAATGACAGGGTACTACCTTATGGAAATGAAATAGTATATGGAATCTATGGAATAGTGAAACAAAAACAAGGGAAGGGGGCTTGAGAGCAAGGAAATAGGGAGCCCTGAAGAAGGGACCTTACAGAAAGAGGGTTGTGGGCATTCAAAAGGAGTGGGGTATGATAATTTACCATTTCCATGTCCACCTGTATCATAAACAGTTGTGTTAAAGTAACTGTTTCTCAGTTTCCCTAACATTATGCATCCTCTCCAACTATAGCTTCATACAGTTTTTGTTATTAGCAGGACAGAAATTGTATAACTATTGTACAACTTTAACATCATTAGAAATATGTGGTGCCCAACATAAAGTCATCCTGAGGGTCTGAGATTACAGTATGTGATGAGAGATGTGATCTGTCTGGGGAATCCAAACCATGAAAAGAAAATAGGGACACTAAAACTCTTAAAAACATAAGCAGCTTTTCCAAATCATATTTTTGGTTTTATTTTTTTCACCTTTCTTTGTTTTCTTTGAGGTTTAAGTTTTTGACATTCTTCTCTGTGTGTATTTGTGTGCAGAAATAGAGAAGGTATCTTCAACTCCTTTCTTTCTCCCCTTCCCTATTGTCCTCTTGCAGCTGTAAAGCTGAAACTGGGTATTATGCAATTTATCCCCCCTTAAACACTTAAAAAAACCCATTTCGTAGAGTCCCAAAGTCATTACATTGGCTAAGTAGCAATAATAATTTTGTATGTTAATTTAAATGCTGCTTTCTGTAGTTCTAGGTCTTTTTTCTTACCAAGCGTATCAAGGTCTCAAAAGTTAGTTTAAAAATCCCCAAAGATTTTGATGTAAATCCTCAGTTCCAGAAGCAAGGGCTATGTGCAAAACACTAAATTTTGGTCATAAGTTTCACAGGAACATTGGTACAGTTATCAGTAACCAAAACCTGAATGCTCTGATGCTTTCGTATCTCATCAAATCCCTGGATTAACTTCCTTTCAGAACTCAGCCCAGGCCCCCTTTCTGCTGAGTGCCCCAGTTCTCAATCTGTTGCTGGTTCCTAACTCTGCCCTTGACCCCGCAATACTGCCTCTGTTTTTCACCAGATTTATTCAGCCATATCCATCACTTGAAGAGTATTGGAGCTCCCAGCAAGTACAGGTACAGGGAATTTGAGCTTTGGGGTTTTTTAACTACTGATTGGCTTGAAGTCTGGTGAAGAAGTGGGAGAGCGCGTGAGCTTCAGGCATCATGCAAAACCAAAGGGTACCAAGATGTTTTAAAGTTAAATCCAACTAATTTTTTGGATGTCAGATTGTGGTTCTAAGATGAAAATCATTATAGTGATTTACTGGTAGGTACTTCATATTTTTTAGGGTTTTGTGGGTTTGTTTCCAAAAGGGAAAGAAGATGTTAAATTAAAACTCTGAAATGCTTTACAAACCAGACAGGGATAGAACATTAATGTTCTCTCATTTTTTCTTCCTCTCTCCCATTACATCATACAGTTTCCTTTCTTGGTAAAAGTTACACTGCTGTCTTACAACTTCACCATTATGAGCATTGAGCTCTCTCTTCTGTATCCCTGGACTTTTCTATGGCCATTTATCTTAATACTATGAAATCAGCTGTCAAACATTGTTTGGAAATGCCGAGATAAATGGGCTTCCTGCGCCTTATTGATTAATCAATCACTACAAAACAGAATAACCAATGTGCATATCATTTAATTATTTACTTCTAATATGTTTGTTGAAATATATATTACAAGCTAGAGACAATGCCAAGGAGGAGAATATTTGTGAAACAAAGCCAGGGAATGTAGAAGAAAAGCTTTGAGTGGATTCTTGCAGAATCCATATTTAAGGAAGAAGAGGCTAGACTGAAAAAGAAAGTTTTGCCTGAAACAGGCAGGCTTCTCCCTTCCCAAGAGAGGTATTACATTTTTGAGGTGATGCATGCAAATTTAATCTTCAAAAATGTTTTTGCTTCTTCAGCTAGGCAAGGTGTTCCTTTAAATGCATGTTGAAGACGAATTTTTTTTTTTTCAGGATAAAATGTTTAATGTTTTTATTCTTTGAACCAAAAAGAATTTTTCGTTTCCATAAAATGGAAAGATGCTATCAAGTGACCCGCCTGAGCGTGGGCTGTTGTTGACAATCACTATAGATAGATAAAGAGGTCACATATAGTTACAGCAGAGACATAGGTGTATTTATTTGGTCTTAAATTATGACATTAGCTGTCCTCTTTTCAGATTTTATCCTAAAATACTCAACTAGATAAAAATTGCTCTTGATATAGCACCAGAATTTATAAATTTGCTCTTACTGAACTTTTGGATAGCATTACGTAGTTTGATTAATAGCTAAACCCACAATGTTAGATTAGTAATTAAATTGCTATTATGTATCATAAATTCATGCAATCAAAATACTTTACAGATTATAATTCATTCTCAGAATGACCTGGTAAAAGAGATAACAGTATTTTGTAGATCAAGAAAATGACTGATTTTACAGAGTAGGAAAAGTTCCTCTAAGGGATTTTTTTAGAGCAAAACATTCTGGAATGCATCAAAGACTGTGAATGTCGAACTCTAGGTACACAAGCTATCACAGACCTTCTCTGGTGTGGTGTCAGCATTACCTGAGTTTTGAAATTAAGAATTAATTTTTAATTAATCTGTGAAGAGCATATATTTTGCCTGGTGCCTGCTTATTATATGAACATCTGACGTATGACTGTGGGATAACTGGTGAACGCTGTGTCCATTATCTAACATAATACATGATTCCTTTCCTATTGGCTTTCCAAATATTTTGCAAGAAGGCATACAGAATCTGTACATTAATGGCTTAGTGACAAAAGAGCCTATATCAGAAGTGCAGGAAACATATCAGAAATATAAAAG
>VYZW01025630.1:0-18334 GCA_013401315.1 Balaeniceps rex
CCTTGACTGATAAACACAGACACTGCTCTTCCCATATCCCCACCTCTGAAGGGCACAAGCAGGTGTCAAACTGCAGGACAACTCTTAGCCATGCATCAAGGAAAGACACAAGAATAGGATGGATCGCTCCTTTTCACAGTAGACAGAGAATGGTGTTGGGGAGATAGGCACCAAGAGGGTGGCCTTGATCCTTACTGTTTTATTGTAGAGAGTGCAGCACGTAGAGAGAGATACTTGCAGAGAATAATTTTTCTAAACACAACTTCTGATATAACAGCATTCACTCAGGTCTCCTCCCTTTCTTACAGTCTGCTCCTCCTGCATACAAGATAGAGAAGATAAGCACACCAATTGCTGTTTGGAGCGCTGGACGTGACAAATTTGCAGATCCAAAAGACATGGCAAAGCTACTTCCTCGGATTACTAATCTCATCTACCATGAGCATTTTCCTGCTTGGGGACACCTTGACTTCATCTGGGGCCTTGATGCAACTGAGAAAATGTATCGGAAAAATCATTGAACTACTAACAAAACACCCTTAAAGCTTCACACAGGGAACTCATTCCAGTAAAAACCCCAAAGATTACTATTTAGCAGTAGAATATAGGTATAGGGATTGGTATAGGGCTTTACAAACCACTGTAGATTTGTTTGTAATTTTCTTACATTGTTTTCCATGGTGTTACATTATTTTGGTGACTGGAGTCTCTCTGAGAAATTTGAGGTACACGGGGATGACCACTGAAAATACAACCACATTAGAAGGAACATGCCAGGGATCACTTATTTTGGAAGTTTGTAGCTTTTATAGGACTGATTTTGCTACAACTAAGGTTTCATTTTCTCTTCCCTCCTAGATCAATAACACATATTCCACCTGAGACAGAGTTGTTATCCCATGAAAACCCAAAAATGGGATATACCCATTTCTCTGTTGAAGTATTACTGATCTTCATTTAAATTAAATCATCTATCCCCTTGATAGAGTGCTTAGCCTGTTTTCCTCTCCTCACATTACCAACAGCAGCAAGCCAGACCCAAAAGACCTTCAGCTGTAAGACTATCCTGGCATCTAAGCAGACAGTAGTTAACTTTAATGGCCCAAATGCCAAGGAATCCGAACTCAGAAAACCTATGTCAGAGGGACACCACTTGATTGTTGGACAGATGCAGATACTCACCTACTCTCACATTAACTAATGGTTTGTTCACCCGCTGACTACAAAGAGCACAAATGTCTTCATGCTTATAACCTGGCAACCGAGGATTGAAGAGATGCAGACACAGCAGCAGCCTGTACTCAAAGGACTACAGCGTCCATCTCAAGAAATATTCCTGGCACTACCAGTAAAGCAATTGTTTCAAGTTCTTCTCGCTTCTCAGTTCACTGTGTTAGTGTATCCCGCCTGCTCACCTAGAAGATTAATCCAGGAGGTGAAAGGTCACATCAAAGGGTTCATCATTACAGGCCAAGACAGGGTAGCTCAAGCACTGTGGGTGTGTCTGGGTGGGGGCTTAAGCCCAGATTCCTCAATCAAGACCTGTGGCAAGTGAAACCCGTTTGATGATAATCTGGGAGATAGTCATCAATATATAAGCAAAACATGTTTGTCTCATGCAATATAGAAAACATATGCTAAGGAGATGACACATCTTGTCTAGCAGCCTGTGGTACCACTGGGAACTGAGCTTACAACTTCTGGAGAGGTTTGCAGTCCAAGACACAGAGATTGCAAAGTGGCTGCTCTCACACCACATTATTTATAAACCCCAGTGTCCTGACTGCCCCAGAGAACCCAGAACAGACCTAGCCCACCTCCTCAATGTAGCAGGGCAGACCTGGCGTAGGCACATCAGACATTAATCCCAATACAAACAAGAGCTCTAGGTCTGAAGGGAAGGGGAGCAGGACCAAGAATTCCAGCGTAGGTAACGAGGAAGTGAGCGCCTCTTTGAACTGTCTGGAAGCAAAGCCCTTCATCCCTGTTCTCACTCACACTTCTGCAGCGCCACCTAACACTCAGACAAGATGCACACGAGGAACCTGACAGTGTGATGCCACACAAAACATACAATGGAAAGGAGGGAAAACGAAGAATCACACCACCAAACTCCTTCCACACTCATCAGTGGTGTCTTGTCCCTGCCGCAGAATAAGGGCTAACCATGAACTAACTCAGATTTTCCACGAACCAGAGCACGTGGCTCTGCTCAACTGAAGAAAGGAACAGGCAGACACTGGGGACTGCCCTTTCTGGGGAGAATAAAGAGGGATCTAGCAGTTCCTCAAAACCTGGCTGTGTGGACACAAGTCTGAGATTAAGCTCACTCAGTTTGGAAGCAGCCACCGAGGGGCATTCCAGGGTATCAAGTTCAAACTTCTCTGGAGGGCCTTCCTCTGCTGTGCAAGAAGAACCTGCCACAGACACACCCTGCAAGGGGTTACAAGGAAGCATTCAGGTCAGTGACCAACACTGCTTGGGAAAGAACACAACGTGCAGTGTCTTCCATACAGAGCGCCTAAATCAGCCTAATGTTCAACCTAACATCACCTCTGACCTAACTCAGTTTTACAAAGGGTTGCCAAATTCTCTAATGGAAGACAACAATTTCCAAGTGCTCATCAGATAGGCTCTCCACTTGCCAGAGTTTCCTGCAACCAAATGTTGTCTTCTTATTGCCATCCAGCAGGAAAGCAGTCCTCAAATGGCCAGTGTCTGCACAACAGGAACACCCACCCCTTACACTTCCCCTCGGAAGACTGTTAGCTACTCAGACAACATCCTTGCAGCCCTGTAAGGGTCCCTTGCACTTCTGCTTCAGGATGGGATTAACGCAACAGCCCCACTGAGCACAGAGAAACCCCTCCATGGCATAGACTGGAGCCTGTATTTTATAACACTTTCAGCCAAACTCGGTGAACCACCAGTGTTGCATGAAAAATCCAAGATAACAAGGTAAGTGTTCAAACAAACAGGGGTTTTGTTGCTTGCCCAAATCAGTCCCTCCTGTTATTAAAGCCAGGACCAAGACCTGCTGCCCCACACCACAGCCACCAGCCCTGAGAGTGGTGCTTCAAGGCTGGGATACCAAGCAGCCAGAACAGCCACGCACACAACAAAAGGAAGGAAAGGAAATGCCCTTACCATGCCTAGGGGGGCAGGATAAGCTAAATACAAGTATCTTAGACCACATCTAGACTTCCGTGTCCAGGTTTGGGCGCCCCAGGGAAGACATCAATATGATCAATATCTGCTAAGCAAGTTCGGCAGAAGGCCACCAAGAAGGTCATGCGAACTTATCATGGAGCAACTGCTGTGCTGGCTAGACATTCCTAGCACAGATCTGGGCCAGCCCACAGCACTGCTCTGCACAGCCTCCTCAGAATCATAGAATCATTTGGTTGGAAAAGACCTTTAAGATCTTCGAGTCCAACCTGTCCACTACTAAACCATGTCCCTAACCCAGGCTGACAGCTTCTCTTCCTACTGCAAACCCCTACCTCCTCTGCCTTAGGTGAGAAAGTCCCCTCCTCTCCAACAATCCCTCTTCCCAGGTGCCACAGTCCCACACTGACCACCGCACCTTCATTTAAACCTTCCTCCTCTTCCTCCTTACCCATAGACACCTTCCTCAGCAACAGCGCTAATCGTGTTTTCCCTCAGTTAGCCACATCCCAGGTGCAGATTAGCCCAGGTGAGGCCTGCGTGCCCGCCAGTACCCAAGCAGGTACGGAATTACTTCAGCGACGGCTGGACTGACACCAGGCGCGTGGGGAGCGCGGAGGGGACACATGCCAGGCGAGCAGGGGCCACGCTGCGGAAAACCCCCTTGGGGCCGCTCTGCCCTCGCCCGCCTCCGCTTACGCAAGGCGCCTCCCGCCGCCGCTTCCCCTCGCCCCCCAGCAGCCGTTGGGCTGCAACGGCGGCGCCCCGGCCGCTGGGCCGTGGCGGCNCCACTCCTGCGCAGGGCGCCCAGGGCACCGGAGTCCCGGCGGGGCGAGGCCGGGCGGCGGAGGCCCAGGCCGCCCCGCCGCTCCTGCCTCCCCCCCCACGGCGGGGCAGGNNNGGCAGGCGCCCCTCGTTTTGTCTCCAGCACCGGTCGCCGGCGCCGCTCACACGGATGCGAGATCCGGTAAGCAGCCGTCGCCTTCCCCGGTCCGGGGAGAGCGGGGCAGGGAGCTGGCGGGGCGCTGCCTCCCGCCTCCATCCCACTGCTTTGCGCCAATGGTCCCTGCGGGCAGAGGGAGAAAGAGGTGGCGCCGGGCCAGGCCGTGCGCTGCCCCTTCCGGGGCCGGGGAGCGGCGGGAGCCGTGGCCGATGCGAGCTCCATCAGCTGCGCTGTCCTAGCGAATGTCCCCGGTGTGCGATCGGTCCGGCCCGTCCCCGCCCCGGGTGCGAGGTGCCGCGATCTCAGGAGGCCGGTCGGGGATCACCCTCCTCCAGGCAGGGCGGAACTTTATGAGCTGCCCCAGGCAGGGAGCGCGTTGGGGCGAGGAGGAGAGAGGGAGGGAGCAGCTCTCGGTGCGTGGATGCAGCGTGGGCATCGTGGTGTCACGGGCAACTTCTGGGTGTGTGAGGGAGCAGCGAGCCTGCGCTGGGTAAAGCTGCTGGTTTCACTGCGTCTACAAAAATAGGTGATTATAGAACGGTGGGGAGCAGAGTTCAGAACGTTATCGTGTTTCAGAGAGAAACCAAACTTATAACAGTACTCTTTTTTTTAAATAATTTCCATATACATGTGAAAGATTATCATTGGAATGGAAAATGGATGAACGTAAAGAAGAAATCGTGTTTGCTGACCGTCTGTAACTCTCTCATAAGCTGTTTCTGCTCACGTACCTCATTTTTTACCTACCTCATTCTGACCTCTGTAGGATCTAAGGTGTCCCTCTGATGTGCACCAAGGAGCGTAATTCACCTCTCTCGCACATGGATGTACTGCCTTGTCTCAGAAGGGTGGCAAAAGTCTCTTCTGTGGGAATTCCTCTTGGTTTGGAATTCTTTTTATTTAATATGCACATGGTTCTGAATGCTTGTCTGAGAAGTCACGGGCAGGAAAAAACCCACCTTTTACTGAGAATGCAAAGTGGTGAGATTATGAGGTCTTGGGTGGGCTGTGGTTCCCAGGGAGTTCATTCTTCAAGTGAAGACCGGATTTGAGAAAGTTCTGTCTCCACAGAAATCGGTTTTCTCCTCATTGCAGGCTCAAGTGGTTGTCTGTCCAAAGATGCAGTTAGCATATATTTGATAAATTGCCTTAGACCATCAGGTCCTAGAAAACAGGATACAGGCTCAGAACTTCATGAAATATTCCTAGGAGAACTGAGTCCGGGTTTGTTGTTGTGAGTGTTGCTGAGGCAATATATTGTTATATATTCCAGTAATATTCAGCTAGAATTTCTGACATGCTAAATGCATTTCTGCCTGGTATATTGCATGTCTGGGTGCTAAAGGTATGAGTAACTAAACCAAAGGCCAGTGTTGACAGGTCTGGATTTTCATAGATCACAGGAGAGTGTAGGAAGCATTCCTCCCAAATCCTGTATAATTCTGTAGGTGCAAATTTCATAGTTATGTTTTTTTAACAGTATTCTAAATAGCTGTAAGTGCAGGGGGTGTATTTTGTAGTGTTATGTTTAAAAATAGGGTTCAGTGTGTCTTGATCAATCCTGCAGTCGTGTATTACTGATATTGCTATGGGGATACTGTGAAGGCATTTCTCATGGGGTTTTCTTTATGTGCATGAAGTCTGGTCAAGGACAGGCCTTAAGGCACTTCCTGGAAGTTAATCGCCAAGCTGAGGAAGAGTATAGCTCAAGGTGAGGGGTCTCATGAAATCTTCAGCTGCTGAGGGAGTGGCAAGGTGACTTGCACATGAAGACACTGAGCAAATGCTGTATAAAAATAAATATTTAGTCTCTGTTTGCTGGACTTGTATGCATAGTGTATTTTTTCTGTTCTTATCTGACTCCGGAGATTTTATTTCTGTATCAAAGGTTACAGTTCTAGTTTGTGTTCTGAAACTTAGTTTGCTGCCATGTAATGAAAGTCTTTGGTTATATCCTTTTAGTGAATATTTAACAGTTAGATTCCAATGCCAGAAAACATATTTTCTGGTCATAGTTTCCATTATAATTAGAAGTATCCATCCATGAAAGCAAATGGTCTTGCTTGTACAGTTCTTGCATGATCCGTGTGTAGTGGCTTAGTGCTGTTGTTGCATAGGCATCCCTTTTATAAAAATCCATCATTTTTAATCTTACATGGATGATGATACCTCATGGTAATGCTGTGAGTCAGGCACCTGCTCAGACACAACCCGTTGCCTACCACTTCCTACTGGCAGCTCTAGATGATTCACAGTTCAGCACACAACATACGGAATTGCATTAGGAAAGCTGTGGGCTTACTACATAATCAACATAGAAAGTGTCTTCCTCTTTTAGCATCTCTGAACCACTGCCAAAAGGCCTTCAGAGATGTCTAGCTCTCTGCATTGATATGGAAAGGAGCTTGGATAGGCTGCAAAGATCATTGGACTCATCCTGAAGGTAAAAGCAAATAATTCGGAAATAGACTCAAAGGTAGTCTCTGCATAGCTTCACTGGGATGAGTAGCCTGTTGGCCTGCAAGTGTATAAAATGTTAGCCACAAACCATTGTGCTCAGCTTTGATATTCTGGATAATTCAGCTGACTTTCAAGCAGCTCTGTGAGCTGACTGTGTTACAGTCAGTGCTGCTATAAAACACGTGCTTGCTATTGTCAATCTTAGTGAACTTACAAAAGAGAAATTAAATATTGTAACTATCCAAGTAGAAAAAATGGTCTAAAGCACACTGAATTCTTCCTGTAGAGCCAGACATTCCTGTTTTTTTTTTTTTTTTCCCATCTGCTCATAGCATGAGACATCCTGAATCATCTAGGATAGGGCAGGAGGTCAAAGACTTCATTATGAAATCAACTAACTGTATCATCTTAATACAAGCATCATACTGCAGAAACATGCCAGATTAACTAGTAGTTATTTGTACTGGTTGACCACACTCCATCCTGTAGGTAATATCACTATCAGTTTTTTACCTGCACTTTGCTTACTTAACCATTAGTGTACAAAATAGTCAGAATCCATTGAACTAATGCCCCAAATTATTTTTTCTAGATTTGAGGCCACAAGCCAAGCTTCATTGTTTATAGGCAATTCAATAGACTGCAGATGAACTGTGAATTTGTATGTCAGAAATGTCAACTAAATTTAATTCCCCTCTTTTTGTCACCTACATTTTGAACAGAAATTGATGTTGCAACCAGTTACTCACCCAATTAACAAATGTCTGTATTAGAGGTTATGGAGTCTGAAAGTGTAATAAAATTAAGTAGCAAATATTACCAAAAAATCATTACCTTTTATAAGAAGAACAGGAAGGTTCTTAACCCTTCTATCTTAGTGGGACTTTACCTCTGAGAGAATAGGGCTACAGGCAGAAAAACCTGTGAAACCTGAGGATTTGCAAGGAATTAATCTTTCTTTGTTTCTTGGAAACCTATGAAGTGTTGCAGACCTCTATGCTGATTTTAGCCTCTCATTTGTTTCCCTTAGCAACACAGCTTCTTGTCTTCATGGTGGAAGTCAGTTTTGTCAGTGATGCTATGTATTGCAGGTATCTCTCTTTTCGGTATTTCAGCTGAATCATCAAAGAACAAATTATATAACAACAGCTATTTCTTTTATTTCTGCCCTCTTCTGGCTTAACGTGCCCTGGTACACTGATTTTGATGGGGGATTGTTGTGGATTTCCTAAAGGAAGGAAATGGCACTGGTTTTCTACACCACATCTAGAACATCCTTTTAGTGGGTCACTGGAAAGATGCTGTGCTGTGTTGCATAAGTATATTTCAGTGACTGCCTAAGAAGGCTATTGATTGTAATCCAAGACATTCTAACATTGGTGATACTTTATCCATTATATTAAAAATGTTTTTCTGCTGAAACTGAATGGGGTTAGCAAAAAAGGGAGAGGGAGGGAGGGAGGGATGGATTGTGTTTTGTTTTGACACAAGAAACCACAAGAGAAAGAAATGTCAGCAGTTCACAGATGCATGTTTCAGTGTTCAATATTTCCAGTGTGTTTTTCAGCACATTCTCTTAAAAGTGACTAATATCTTTGTAGACAGAGCATATTTATTAATCTGATAGCGAACCATCACCTATCTATACAGCTCAAATGCATTAGGGTTATGTTGTAGTAGCATGGACATACTAGATCTTGACTTCAAAATAGTTTGCATAAAAATGAATGAGAAAATAGGTGAAGGTCAGAGTTCTCTGTGCTCTGAAACAATGGGAAAAGTCTGTAGGTTCTACATTCATAGTCTCTGTAGGGAGTAAGAGTCAGGTTTTTGCATGTGTCAGGTTAGATGTTATCTGCATATTGTAGTGGTTTATCAGAGTCTTAGCAGACCCTGTAACAATCTAATTTTATTGATGTAGTTTCTTAATGAAGTAATGCTTGTATCTGTTCCAAAAGAAAAACTGTCCCTAGAAAACAGCCAGTCTATGATATTCAAGTAGCTACATTAACTAACTGCAGTCATCCAAATATTTGCAGAACAACTTTAAAAGTCTCCAAATAATTGTTCTAACTTTTTTTAACTGTGGGAAAACAGACCCTTGTGTCACCCACATTTTCTTTAGATGAAAATGAAGCTCAGTGTTGTGATGTAAGATACAGCACTGCGTGACGTAACCATATGGGCAAGACTTGGGTTTGGCAGATCTGTGCATGGAGGATCTCCTCTGCACGTGATTTCTCCCTCTCAGTACCCAAGCAGGTGAAGATGCTACTGTCCATACACCACTGACACAGTCTGCGGAGAGAGCTCTGGGCAGTGTGCTGGGAAGTGGGTGGGACTGGTCCTTCACAGTAGGTGAAAAAGGGGATATAACCTTGACCCACTTCTAGGAGAGATGATTGTATACCTCTGGGAGCTAGCGGAGCCTGGGAGGAGGTCTTGGCAATGCTGTTTGAATGGAGACATGGAGCTAAGGAGCAGTGTTAAATTATGAACTGTTACTGAGACAGGCTTTTCTAGAGCCAAGCTTAGTAGCTCCTACTATGAAGAGCAATTTCCACATTCAAAGATGCGGGGTTCTCAGCAAGTGGTTCCTTGTGGAGGTTCTTTTCATCAAAAGGCCATTCTGCTGTTTTTGGTTAATTGTTTTTTTTTTCTCTGTGCAAGAGAATGATCTTGCCATGACATTCAGTGCTTTGTTGTTTTTTTCCAGAAGAGACTACTAGCTGAAGAGAATACTAGCTGAATCGCTTGCTGTAACGATGAACGGTTGTTTCAAAAAACATGTTGACAGCTGAACATGCTGTTTCTTTTTGGAGAGAACCAACAGAAGGCAGTTTGCTATTTAGGCTGGTTTTCAGCATATTTTGTATCAAACCTAAGTGTGTGTATAAATGATTATGTGCTGTGCCAATATATGGCCTGGCATTTCAAAGAGAGCTGAATGAGTTAGGTACCTGCATTTCTAGCCTATTTTTTCACCAAATTCACTTGAACATCCACTTCAAAGTACAGAAGTACAAGTATCTGCATCATGGGTGAATTACTGGCATGAAACAGTCCTTTATCTTCATCTGGCCATCACTGGATGTGCCCTATTTCAAGTTGCTGAGACAATTTAGTTCCATTATGAGTAATTAAAAGGTGTTTTTTGCCTGCTAATTTGGCTATTTTAATGAGAACTGACCCCTTTATGGTTTGAGACACTTCTTTATTCTAGAATTCTATAATCGTCACAGTTCCTGGTACAGTAAAACAGAGTATTACTGTTTTAACTTCTTGTGACAATATTGAAGTAAGCTTTTTCTTACCATGGGATGAATGCAGAACTGTGCTTTCAAGAGTAGTTTGTAAAAAGCTGAACTATACAACATTTTAGCTCCTGTATTAGCAAATATTTCTAGAGGTACTGTAAGGATCCTGATCCCAATGAACTGAAGAGAATGATTTTCATGAGAACCACATCTGGGCTTTACCAAAGTATCAAACAGAAGGATGAGTATTTCTGAAATAATTCACTATTTAAAAATATGCGAAGAATAAATCACTGCTTAGGCCCCAAGTCCCTGTTATTCTTAACAGAACCTAAGCTTTGAATGAAAACAGTGCTTTGGAAAATTTTACCAGTGATCTCTTTAATGCAGTTTTTTAGTAAGACTGATAGTCAAAATTTTGACAACTGTTGCTGACAGCAGTGAAGTCCCTGTGTTATGACTAATTCCCTTGGAATTTAAAAATATGTTACAAAGGGGGAACTAATGTTTCCAAGTAACTAATAACAAAGTAACCAATGTTGCAAAGTGGAAACCAATGATTAAACTAATACCTTCCGAAGTTAGGCAGTTACTTGTTTATAAATATAAAAAGCTCATTCAACATTTAAAAACCTCTTCTGAAGAACTGAAGAAGGAAAAGCAGCCTCAAAACGATGATAAGGAGTTGAAATTCAGTCCTCATGCTCTCCAGCCAGCTAGTGTCTGGGAGGTACCGGCACTCTGAGCTCCTCTTTGTGGCTGTCTTCTCCAAAAAGTTTGAGCAGCACAACTCCCACTGGGGTACTGCTGGTCACTGTGCGCATCCTTTGGCAGAGCACGGTCCTGCTTGGCTTCATTGTCTTTGCTGGTACAGTCATCTCACATAGTCAGGTTATATTGGTGGAGGACATAATCATACTGAATAGACATTTCAGAGCCCATCATAGGAATGCACGGAGACTGATACAAACTCACTCTGCCCAGACTGTGAGCTGACTCCACACAAGGCATTGCAAACACAAACTGTGTAACCTAAATAGTTCGTACTGCACTTGAGCTGATAAGCCTTGCTGTGCAGCCATGTGTACAACCACAGAGCACGGTTACGTAGCTGGGTCACGCCCCGCAGGCTCTTGAGCACAGGCGGAGGGGCACTTGTTTGTCCATATCCGTCTGTACTGGCAATTGTCTGAAACATGCTAGCACACAACAAGCTGTGAGGCCATTGGAGAATTTGTGATGAATTATATTATACCTCTCAGAAAACCATGAGAGTCTGTGTATACATTCTCCAGATCTCCTCATACCACCCCTGCCTTATTAGCCTACTCTTGAGGTACTTGGTACGTCTTGATATTCTATCTTCATGTACTATGATTTGCATATACTTTTAAGTTAAAATTGCTTTCTCTGCTTTTCTCTTCCCTGGTACTTGGTACCATGTTTGTTAGCCTGAACAGAAAGAATGACTTTCAATGCCATTTAAAATGCTGATTTTCTCACTTTGCTCCATTTCCTGTGGCTGAAGGCCTTTGATTTAATAAAGCTGGATTTTACAAAAGGTTAATGCATAGTATAGTAAGCTGGATCATATAGCAAAACAAGTGGGGTTTGAGAAGGAAATGGGATTTGGTGAAGAGTGCCATTACCAATGTAATCAAGAAAAGCTTCTTAACTGTTGAATGGTTGTTAAATTCTTATAGTCAGAAAATTAATTATTAGAAAAAGCTTGATTTGCATGCTTGATATGCATACTAAATGTCCAGACATTTCTTCTTGATCAAACATTACTTAAGTCCTTCTAAGTTAGTTGGAGTGCCTGAAATTGTAAAGCAGAAAAATGCATCTTTACTCTTAGAATTTAGAGCACTTTACACTCTAATATACTAAAACAGCGCCAAGCTAGTGTTGCTACTTCTCCCCTGTGGTTGGGGTTGGAGTGTAGTTCACTCTATTAGCATAACTATTTTGTTTATTTGAATATAATTAATTTCAGTTTCACAGAGAAGTTTGGTATTTGAATTTCTCTTTGCTTTTGTAGAGTGAAATATAAGTGTATTTCCAGAAGACAGAGAGTCACTCATCAGGACTGGGCAATTCTTGTAGGCACTGTACAAGCTCTTAGGGTGCATTTTCAAAGTCAGCTCATATCAGTCTAGGACAACACTGCCTCAGTAAGGGGCAAGTCTCCTGTTTTGCTGGCTTCATGTTTCTGCCCCCTCCCTTGCATTCTGAGTTTTAGAAGGAAGTAATTAATTTTAAAAGTCCATTTGATTTTAATCTGGATCAGCTACAACTTGCCTTGAAGTCACTGGTGTCAACAAAGTGGAAGTACAAAGAAGTGTGGTGGGGGTGAGGGGAGCCCCTTGGCAGTGTCATGGCCTTCGACCAGCTGAAGGTGATTGTGAAGCTGCCATGAGAGCTCCATCTTTCTATGATGGAGTAACTGCATCAGTGGACAAGGGAAAAGCAATGGGTGTCATCTATCTGGACTTCCAAAAAGCCTTCGACACGGTCCCCCACAACATCCTTCTCTCTAAATTGGAGAGATATGGATTTGATGGGTAGACTGTTTGGTGGATAAGGAACTGGTTGGATGGCCGCAAACAGAGGGTAGTGGTCAACGGCTCGATGTCCAAATGGAGACTGGTAACAAGTGGTGTTCCTCAGGGGTCCGTACTGGGACCAGTGCTGTTTAATATTTTCATCAATGACATAGACAGCGAGATCGAGTGCACCCTCAGCAAGTTTGCAGATGACACCAAGCTGAGTGGGGCAGTTGACACGCCTGAGGGACGGGATGTCATCCAAAGGGACCTGGACAGGCTGGAGAGGTGGGCCTGTGCAAGCCTCATGAGGTTCAACAAGGCCAAGTGCAAGGTCCTGCACTTGGGTCGGGGCAACCCCCGATATCAATACAGGCTGGGAGATGAGGGGATTGAGAGCAGCCCTGCGGAGAAGGACTTGGGGGTACTGATGGATGAAAAGCTGGACATGAGCCAGCAGTGTGCGCTTGCAGCCCAGAAGGCCAACCGTATCCTGGGCTGCATCAAAAGAAGCGTGGCCAGCAGGTCGAGGGAGGTGATTCTGCCCCTCTACTCGGCTCTGGTGAGACCCCACCTGGAGTACTGCGTCCAGCTCTGGAGCCCTCAGCACAAGAAGGACATGGAGCTGTTGGAGCGGGTCCAGAAGAGGGCCACAAAAATGATCCGAGGGCTGGAGCACCTCTCCTACGAGGACAGGCTGAGAGAGTTGGGGCTGTTCAGCCTGGAGAAGAGAAGGCTGCGGGGAGACCTTATTGCGGCCTTTCAGTACTTAAAGGGGGCCTATAGGAAAGATGGGGACAGTCTTTTTAGCAAGGCCTGTTGTGACAGGACAAGGGGTAATGGTTTTAAACTAAAGGAGGGTAGATTTAGGCTAGATATAAGGAAGAAATTTTTTACAATGAGGGTGGTGAAGCACTGGAACAGGTTGCCCAGAGAGGTAGCGGAGGCCCCATCCCTGGAAACATTCAAGGTCAGGTTGGACGGGGCTCTGAGCAACCTGATCTAGTTGATGATGTCCCTGCTCACTGCAGTGGGGTTGGACTAGATGACCTCTAAAGGTCCCTTCCAACCCAAAGCATTCTATGATTCTATGATTCTATGAGGAACATTACGCACAGAGGCATTCCAGGGAACTGGCAGACATGCCTCTGGTGGTGTTTGTAGTAAAGCTTAATGTTCTGCATTTTAATCATTTATAATTCTGGCCAGTGTGTCCACGTGTGAAGAATAATATATTGGAGTGCAGTCATAAGGCAGCCCACATTCTTTTTAGGATTTTTTTTTTTTCAATTACGCTGCAGCCTGTAATAGCTAATATATTTGAGTCTTATTTGACATTTTTGTAAAAGTGATACAAATTCATCCCAGTAGTTCTTCTTTGTTTACAGTGTCTGGCTTTTAATGTGCTCCTGAAACCAAATTTTAAAAGTCAGTTTCCTCTTTTATTTGCAGCGATTCTTCTGCTAAGCTCTTGCACTGTGGCTTGACTTGTGCTCTCTGCAGAGCTTCTTCATCCTTTCAAAGTTCTGATACAATTTTGAGGAAGTGTGAGTTTCTGCTGTTACCAGATGTCTCCTCTTTAAAATACCTGGTATTACACTTTTCCCCGCCCCTTATTTTTAATGCTTCTTTAAGTTAAAAAAAATCACTGAAATAGCTTATAACTTTAATATTCTTAGAGACAACCAAGATGAGAAATGTTTGCAAGTAAAGGGTTCCATGATGTCTCCCTGTGCCAGTTCCAAAGAGATTTTGGCTGGGGGATACCACAGGCTTCTTTAACAAAGACATCTTCGGGGGTACTGTCCCCCCAAAACCAAAACAAAACACTAATTAGTGGCTTTTGTGTTTCCCACTTGCTGCACTAACATTTTTCCACTTGCCTATCTGCTAGCCTGAAAGGTCTTCAAGGTGTGGTAATAGTTAAAAGAAGCATATCCTATGTCCTCCACAGGGAAACATCTCAAGGTCATTCTCTTAAGTGTCTATTTCCTCACTAGATTTTGAAGAAAGTCTGTTAGGGAGAAAGCGCTTGAAAAGCAGTTTTCTTGCTGAAAAGCTGCTAATTGAAATAAGGAATCGAATAGAAATACATTTCTGCACCCATTACTTTAACATTTTTTTTTTTTAATAATTGAATGAATAAAATTTTTTGAAGTTTGTTATTNATCTGCTAGCCTGAAAGGTCTTCAAGGTGTGGTAATAGTTAAAAGAAGCATATCCTATGTCCTCCACAGGGAAACATCTCAAGGTCATTCTCTTAAGTGTCTATTTCCTCACTAGATTTTGAAGAAAGTCTGTTAGGGAGAAAGCGCTTGAAAAGCAGTTTTCTTGCTGAAAAGCTGCTAATTGAAATAAGGAATCGAATAGAAATACATTTCTGCACCCATTACTTTAACATTTTTTTTTTTTGATAAATTGAATGACTAGAATATTTTGAAGTTTGTCATACTTGGATGCATACTTTAGACCAAAACCAGCCTTCCATTCAGCTATCGTAGATCTCCCAGTTGCTTCTAGGGAAAATAAAAAAAAAATCCACAAGTGATGGATAAGTGAGTGAATAAATGGTTTTAAAATATATGCTTTCTATCTCTCAGATATTTTTCTAAATTGTTGTTCCTGAGCCACACAGGGCATATGAATGCTGTATCTCTTATTGCAGATTTCGTTTCTGCTTAGAATCTGAGCTGCAGGGGCAGAAGACTCACATGAGCTCTGTGCTGGCCAAGCTTTTAGCGCTCTCCTTTCACAGTCTACCACATCTACAGTGGTGCAGCCAAAGAAGGGTTTCAGGTGGAACTAGCCATAAGGCAGTATGTTTCTTGGTGTAGGCTAAAGCAAAAATATTCAATTATTGTGGTCCCATGGGGCCTTTCTGCAGTCTGTGAATAGGCAATGAACAGGCTCTCCTGCCAAGCTGATCACTTACACCAGAGCTCCGTGTATGTAAAATTAAATTGTTTAGAGAGCTGTTTCCATTAGCACTGCAACCACAACTAATGCTGATGTCTTGGGTGTATAAGCCATGCTCCATTTTTTTCGTCACAAATTGTGCAAGTGTTTTGAATACCTTAATTTGAAAAAAGCAGGTCTTGAAATTGAATTCACAGACCTGTGACATACCTGATGATGAGAATAAAAATCTTGAAAATGGAAAACGTGGGTATAAAGTTAAGCAAGAACATATTCATTGAGATTGGGAGGTCATATGTAAAAGCAAAGTAAGATCGAGTTAATAAAGTGGAATGAGTATACCAGTAAGGGCTTTTAGAAGTAAAACAGGATGATTAATTAAATTAATTTAATGTTTCCTGTAATATTTGCACTAATTGTTAAAATTAAAGACTGATCTAATAGATACTGTTATTTTTTAGAAAAAAAATTAGGAAGACCCAAATACAGAAATCAATACTTGAGAAATGCAGCCAACTAAAAACACATTAGGGTGGTTTTTCTCTAACTCAGAGTCCTCTGGCCTCTAGAGAGAAGTGTGCTGAGAAATATCTTTGCTGAACCCACTCTTTATGCTTTTACAAAAGCATAAAGCATATTTATTGCAATATATAAAGTGCCTTAGACATTCAGGATTGAATCTGTTCAGATTGAGTGCACAGAAGTGAAAAACCATGTTAGGAGCTTCGTTTTCATATTTGCAGTGTAATTTAAATAATTCATTTCCCTTTCAGGGGTTTGTTGGGGTTTTTTTTTTTGCCGATGACCACATGTCTAAATGTTTGTCTTCACTTGTTCAGAGCTGTGCAAGAAGCACTTGCTATTAGTTGATTGATCAGAGTTCATTGTATTTTGAGCATTGCTGAAGTCAGCAAGCTGTGCAGGTAGAACAGGTGGTGCTTGAAATATTTTCTCTGCTTTATATTACGATAAGTGTTTGTGTGCTAAGTTTTGTTTTTAATTACAGGCTTAGCAGGAAAAAAGATGCCAAAAAGATGACCTTTTAGTTTTTCACTTAATGCTTGAAATTTGGATTTTTTTGAAGTTGCTGTAAAAATTGTAAAAATAATTTGTTATATTGTGTTCTAATCCACTGTAATAACATTAGAACAGGTTAGCTACGCCACAACTGTCCTATAAGCCTCCATGCATTCCCATTTTAAACTGTAGATGCCTGGTAAAGTTTAGATTATTATTGAATATGTAAGTACTGTGATATTGAAGTAATGAGTGGGTGCAGGCATGCAAACTTACGTGACATTTGAATGTATTTCTAATCTGAATGACTTGTCATATTTTTTCCAGCACACAACCACAATCAACGTATCTATGTTCGCGTTTCCCTTGGGCTAATAAACCCTGAGACAGCTGGCTGCAAATACTGAGTGCTGGATTGATACTGCCCTTTGCAGTCAGATGGAGACTTTGGAGGAAAAGAGCAAGCTCCTTGGTTTGCGGACAGAGAACAACATGGAACAACCGTTCACTGTTAGCTCGTTGGTATGTATTACAAAGAAATGCTTTAATGGCTTAGCACCCTCTCTTTCAAATAGGGAATAATTCAAGAGAGCTGTTTAGCAGTGTTGGCTGTCAGCTACAAGGGTCTTTTCCTGCATGTTGCCAGTTTCTTGCACGTTCTGCCTGATGGTTTTGTTGGAATTTATTTTATTTCTGTATATCTGGTTTATTGGGTTTTAGCTTGTTTCAGTGATCAGGTTTTTAAGAAGTTGAAGTGAACATTTTGAATAGAAAGAGTAAAAATTTTCATCAAAGTAAGAGGAAACAACTTGCAGTAGCCACTTATTTAGCCACTTCACAGGAAGGTAATGATTATAATAAGCAGCTATGCTTCTTCTTCAGTAGAGTTATTTCTAACTTCTTAGGCTTTAACTGCCTCATTTGAAACTGGAAATGAATATTTGAAGTGAACTGTTGACCAGCCAGGGAAACTTACTGCTCTTTGTTACTTGAACTATACCCAGCAGTTGTACCCTACACGTCAGGTAGTAGGGGTCTGAGTATTCAGGCCCTCCACCAAATTATCTCAACAACTTAAGGCAGAACCTTATAGAATTTCATGTGTGGGGGATTCTAAAGAGGACACACTTTGTGTTGCCTTTGATAATTTCTACAGCGGTTTACTTAATTTTATCTTAATTTTTTTTTCTGGGATTTTTTTGTAGTTTGAAGATTTGGGTAGGGGGATAAGATCACTTCTTATTTGTAATCGCAATCACAATTTATTTGCAATTGAGAAACATGTTGGAATGTTTCAAATGTGGCTAGCGGTGGGGAAACCAATGTCTATTTTGAGAAAAAAGCTGAAGATTTCCCTTGAGTTTCTTGAATGAGATCACTTACTGAAAGTGAAACGTAATATCTGGTTCTCTTTGCTAATCTCTGTTCTTTTTCAGAAGAAGCTAGTAGCTATTCCTGACCATACAGACATCTCTGTGACCCCAGAAGAGAGAGTACGTGCCTTAAGCAAGCTTGGCAGCAATATCACAATCAGTGAAGACATCACTCCACGTCGTTACTTTAGATCTGGAGTAGAGATGGAGCGAATGGCATCAGTATATATGGAGGAGGGAAACCTGGAGAACGCTTTCGTTTTTTATAATAAGTTCATAACGTAAGAAAACATTTGCAGTCGTTAGAGCTTACAATTCTGAGTAAACTGAAAGGAAGAGTTGCAGTGAAAACAGGGCACTCCTTTAGATGAGGAGAAAAATGTTTAGTGTGTTCTTGCAGAATAGCTTTCTTGTTTGGAGATCTTTACTCTATCCACAGGCTTTGTTATAATTTCATCTCAGCTGTTAGTATAGTAGTCCTATCCATCTGTTAACTGNCACTACAACTCTCAAAATAGCCAGCTGAAAAATATATCAGTGGCAGATTTAAACTTTTTAACTACATTGTTTTGCTGTAGGATTGATTGGTTTGTTTTCTTACTTCTGAAAGGGTTTTTTTATATGCATATTTTAAAATTTTTATAATAGACCTCC
>VYZW01025639.1:0-46405 GCA_013401315.1 Balaeniceps rex
GGAGTCAGCGCGCGGCGCCCGCTGGCCCCTCCCCCGGCACACCCCGCCCGCTGCGCAGTGGCCCCGCCTCCCCTGCAGAGGCTCCGCCCCCCAGCACGGCTCCGCCTCCCGGACGCACGCGTGCGTGGGGGTGCAGAGGCGGGGGTGGGGATGGCCGTGGGGGGGTNCTGATTTTAGAAACTTTGGTTGGAAGAGATCTCTGGAGGTTATCCAGACCAGCCTCACATTCAATGGTAGCTCTAATGCTTTTCTTCTGGTGGGCATGCCTGTGTGTCTGCGGGCGTGCAGGCGTGCGTGCACACGGGTCTGGACGCACGTGTGCGTGGGTGTGCAGGCGTGTGGGTGTGCAGAGGTGAGGGTGGGAATGCCCATGTGCCTGTGCAGGTGTGCATGCATACAGGTCTGGACGCACACGTGCGTGGGTGTGCAGGCGTGTGGGTGTGCAGAGGCGAGGGTGGGCATGTCTGTGTGCCTGTGCAGGTGTGCATGCACACGGGTCTGGATGCGCGGGTGCGTGGGTGTGCAGGCGCGTGGGTGTGCAGAGGCGAGGGTGGGCATGCCCATGTGTCAGTGTGCAGGTGTGCATGCACACGGATGCACACATGCGTAGGTCTGCAGACGTGAGGGCGTGAAGGTGCGCTTGTGTCTGCAGGCGTGGGTGCGAAGGCACGTGTGTTTGCAGACACGAGCGTCAGAGCGCGCGTGTGCCCATCAGGTGCGTGCGCTTGCGGGCGCGGAGGCCGGGCACGTTTGCACGAGCAGCAACGGCACACACGTACACAGGCACGCGGGTGTTAGGGCATGCACGTGAAGCGTGTGCATGCACACGCGTGTGCGGGGTGGGTGGGTGTGAGACATTGGCCGGTCCGTGTCCGCGAGGAGGGGGTGTGTGTGTGTGCAGGCGCGGGGGGCGCTGGCACACGCGTGTGCGGGCGAGTGCACACGCGGGGCGGCGGGTGGGAGGCAGGACCCGGGGGAGCCCAGCGGGGGGCAGCGCCGGCTCCGCGGTGCGGCCGCCAGGGGGCNGCCCGGCCCTGCTGTGATGCGCCGGGCTCGGGGCGGGGAGGCCCCGGGGGCGGTGCCGGGACCGCCAGGACCCTGCCCGCGGCGAGCCGGGGCGGGACGGGTGGGGCAGGACCCGGCCTAGGGCAGGGCTTAGCGTGGGGCAGGGCGGGAGCAGGGCCCAGTGTGGGTCAGGGCCTAGTGTGGGGTCCGGCGTGGGGCCCGTCCCAGTGTGGAGCTAGGCAGGAGCAGGGCCTCGTGTGGAGCCTTGTGTGGGGCAGGGCCTGGTGTGGGGCAGGGCAAGAGCAGGGCCTCGTGTGGAGCCTGGTGTGGGGCAGGGCAGGAGCAGGGCCCGGCGTGGGTCAGGGTGGGCAACCCGCTGCGGGATGCACCGGTTTAAACCACAATCCCTTCCCTTGCAGGCACAGGGAGGCCGGGAGCGGGGCCCCACAAGCCCCACAGCACGATGCAGGACAGCTACGAGTCCGTCGTCTCCCTGGGTAAGGACCCCACGGTGGTGGCACCAGCTGGCTTCGGCTCCACAGCCCTGCCTGTCCGGCTGGAGCTCCTCGAGCAAAGGGCCCTGTTGTGCCTCTGCACTTTCAGACCATGGCAGTGACTGTCACACCCCTTCTTAGGACATTGGGCATGGCTGGGGTGTAAACCCCCCTCCTTGTCACCTCGATCCCCAGTCCTGCAGGGCCAGGTCAGCCCAGCCACCACAACTGTGTCCCAGCTGCTTCCTACCAGGGAGAGCAGCCTAGGCCAGCCTCAGCATGTGTTGTTTGTCCCTTCCGCAGTGTCACAGGTAGGTGTCACCTTTGCAGAGCCAGGACATGATGCTCGGAGAAATGTACCTATAGCTGGGGATCATCTCGGGGTTTTGCAGGGACTGCTGCCAGCTCGAGGCAGGGGCTGGTCTCACGCTGAAGCAGGGGAGGAGGCTCCCATGGAGGTCTTATCTTTGGTGTCCTGCTTCCTTTCACCGGGGTGGAGCTGGGGAGGAAACATTTGTAACTTCTGTGCGTGTTTCTAATCCCCGCTCTGTTTTCTGCTAGCGGAAGAGATTGCCATCAGCTGGCCTTGGATAGCTCCCTGGCCAAGCCCCCCGTGTGCCAAAGCTTGCTGCATGGTGAGTTGGTCAGCAGAAGGGACGCGATGGCAGCTATTATCCCTGTTCTGTGCCTGTTCTCGGCCTCTCATGGGCATTTCAGAGGACAGCACTGCCATTTTCACAGCCCAAAGCAGGCCTGGGTGTCTTACAGGACCTCTGGCTCCCACACAGAGCTGGGGCAAGTTAATAAATCTCTGCCAAGACTCATCTCTGTTGTGCCCAGTTATACCACACTCAGGGAACGACAGCCTCTGCCCCATCCGGAGCTGCCTCTGCAGCTCTTGGGGCTCATGGTGGGGATGAGCAAGGAAAAATCTTTCTCTGTTTGCTGTCACGTGTTGTCTTGTGCCTGTACCATGGTCCTGTTGTTGCTGGCGTGCTCTCAGCCTGGTGGTCTCAGAGCTGCCCGTGGCTGGGAAGGGGAAAGTGACAGCCCCGTGGAGGGGTGACCCACCTAGGGAGCAGCAGGAGCTCTGTGTTAGCATCTCTCTCTGGGCATCATTGCCTCTGGTGCTTTGCAGATGCAGACACGGAGCCTCCCAGGGGGCAGCTGGAGCCGCCGCAAGGTCTGGCAACAGCCCCCTCATGCCTGGGGCCATCTCTTCCCGATTTCCAGAAGCAGCTGAGGGCCATCTTGCAAGCCATCGGCTGGAGCCAGGTGGAGAAGATGCTGTGGGAGCTGGTGAAGGAGCAGAAGCAGGAAGGGAGAGCCCGGCAGTGCTGGAGGGCTGCAAAGGGCCCCAGAGGCAGAGGTAAGGGCTGGCAGAGCAGGGACATCCCGGAGCAGCCAGCATGGCAGCGGGCTGCCGTGGATTTCCTCTCGTCCCTCCTTCCCCCTGAGCCGTGTGTTTCTCTCTGTTCCAGTGGGCAGCGGGACTGGGTCAGTGACAGAAGAGATGCCTCCTCGGGCCGGCAGTGCAGCGATGGTGGGTGCGCGGGGCATCTTCTGGGGTGTCCGAGGGGAGCATCCCCCAGAGCTCAGAGCAGGACCCAGCCCGGGCATGCCAGCAGGGCCCCGATGGAGCACCGGGGAGCCCCTCAGCAGGCCCCCCCGGCACACTGGCTCGTGGGGAAGCCGGCAGGACAGCCAGAGGCATTGCAGCCCCTGTGGAACCCTGGATGGAGGAGCCGGGCCGAGGCCTCTGGGCTGGGCGCAAGGAGGGCTGCAGCGGGCAGGGTGATGCCCCCCCCAAAAGCTGTCGGGGTCCTGGAAGAGACACCCCGTGGCTGCCCGGATGGTGAAGAGCTCTGTGCCTTGCCGCGGACCCCCTTCTTGGCGTGGAGATTGCCAGATGTCTCCTGCCACGGGCAGAGCTAGTCCTCCAGCCCCAGCCCGCGGGGAGCCTGTGCAAGTTCCCGGCTTGCGGGAGGCTTGTGGGGCCAGTGTCCCCCGTCCTCCCCCAGTGCAGACCCCCCGTGAGTGCCCAGCCCACGGGTGTCACGTCCGCCTCAGCGCCAGCCTGGCCAGGCACCAGCGTGCCCTGGGGAGCACCAAGGGTGCCTGGCCCCAGGACTCCTGTGCAGCTTGCGGCTGCCGGGGCCGCTCAGCTAAAGTGCCCAACGGGCTGGGCAAGCAGCCCAGTGGCTGTGGTTTCCCCTCCAGCGGCTGGGAGCTGCCAGTGCTATCCGTGCACCGACTGTGGCAAAGGCTTCACGTAGTGCTCGGCCCTGAGCAAGCACCGGCACGTCCACTCGGGCGAGCGGCTGCACCGGTGAGGGGGCTGCGGCAAGCGGTTCCTGCAACGCTCCGACCTCACCATCCACCGGCACACACGTGAGCAGCCCTACCGCTGCCCCCAGTGCGGGCGCCGCTTCAGCGTCAGCTCCGGCCGAGCATCGCCAAGCCCACCTGGGCCAGCGTCCCTTCCCCTGCCCCAGCTGCGGCAAAGCCTTCACCCAGCGCTCCGAGCTGGTCATCCACCAGCGCCTGCGCACCGGTGAGCGGCCCTACTGCTGTCCGCTCTGCACCAAGGGCTTCAGCCGCCGCTCGCATCTCACCCGCCACCAGTGCACCCATGGACCTCGGCCCCCCATCCTGACGGGGGGCACGGCCCAGAGCTGGCTGGCATGGCACTGGACCTGTCACAGTCCCCGTCCCCCCTGCCTCAGGTGGTCCCCCAGCTCTTGCAGCCTTGAGTGCCACCACTCGGCCCCAGGGGCTTTCTCTGCTCCTACCTGGTCAGGTAGAGCCCACCTAAGGGGGGACAAGGTTTGCCACCCCTCTGGGGCTCGTCTTGGCCCCCTCTTTTCCTCCTGCCCCCCAGCTCTGGCTCCAAGACCTTCAGCTGCAGCTGACCCACTCTGTTTTCTTGCTCTTTGCACCCTGTTTCTCCCCTTTTCCCCCCCCTCCCCCCTTGCTTCTCCATTTCCATCACCAGAATAGTCATCCTGTGCCCCTGACCCTCTTGACCACGCAGACGCATCCTCCCTTCCCTCTTTGCTTCCACCGCTTTTTGGCCGGGTAGGACACAAGCGCTCAGCCCCATTCCCCAGTGAGCTGTCCCAGCCAGCCCTGGGGTGGCAGGATGCCTGCCTGTGCCCAGTTCAACCAGTCTGGCTGCCCATGTGGGGACCAGGACAAGAACAGAGCTCTGCCTGCTTTCTCCCAGCAAGCTGCTTGCAGAAAATGTGTGGTGCTGTGGGGTGCTCCTGTCCACCCTGTGCATGTTGGGTGCCAGACTGGGGCTGGACCACAGAGCATCCCTGCATCTTGCCATCTGAGTTCGTTTTTGGGGAGCAAGAAGCGGTGGAGGACGTGCTGTGATGGGGAAGGCGATGCCCACGCCATCCTGCAGATGGGGATGCGAAGGAGACTTTTTATTTTCTGGCATTCAGTTAGGAGTAATAAAGTAGAAGTTTTGCAGATCTTCAGCTGAAGTTGCAAGTGAAAATGGGCACCCCCAAGGGGGACGGGGTCTTCCTGCAGCTCCCAGCCCTGCTGTGGTGTGGGGGACCCTATGGCTGATCATGGGGTGCCCTAAAAGTCCTGCAGCCCCTCAGTGTGGGGGGGCTGCATCCACAGGAGATCAGACCTACTGAGCAGGGTGGGGGCAGAGCTACCTGCGGCATCCCTCGGCACGGGGATGCGGGTGCTGGCTCTGAACTGGGGTGCATGGGGCTCTCTGGAGGAGCCTGCTGCGTCCCCAAACCACCCTGTGTCTTGCCGGCTTGCCCTCCACAGCTGCTGATCCCCTGTGCTGGGGACGTAGCATTGGACTGGCACGTCTGGGCTTATTTTTGGTTTATTATTCATCCCATGGGGCTGGGCGTGGGGTCGTTCCTCCCCAGAGGCTGGGACAAGCCAGGGCTGCTCCCCACGGAGAGCAGGGGGGCACAGTGCTGGCGGAGAGGGTTTATGGGACAAGGTGGCTTCCCTGGGGGCAGGTTCCCAAAAGGGCTTCCGAAGGTACCACCAACACCCATGTTCCCTTTGAGCCTCGCTCTGTCGGCACTAGATGGAGCGAAGCACCAAAAAAGTGAATTTTTCTGTTAAATTACATCTCCTGCATTCCTGTTGTTTGCCTCGGTCCCGGTGGTGGACCCCCATGCCTGGATGAAATGGGGATGAAATGAGGTTTTGGGGCAGTTGGTGCTGGGCATTGCCCTCACCCGGGTTTCCAAAGCATCGGTCTCTCCCTCCCTGCCTGCGCACTTCCACCGCAGCCTTAAACCATCATTAAAACACGTATCTTCCCTTCGGAAGCGCTGACACTTCATTAAGCAGAACATGAAACCCTGCTCCGGTGGTGATTACAGAGCCGCTAATAACCCTTCATGAAATCCCACGAAAGGCTGAAATACTGCTCCAGCGTGGGAGTTGCTCGGTGGTGGCACAGGACAGCAAGCAACGCTCGGGGACGGTGCTCCGTGCCCGGGAGTTATTCGCCTGATGAGTCGATCTCTGGGCTGGCATTGTAACCGTGCTGCAGATTTAGTTGCTGTCTGTCATCCCAGCAAATCTGCCAGTGGTTTTGGGGAGGTTTCTAGGTTTTGGGGGCAATCTGGGTACTGTGTAGTCCCTGTCTGTTTGGTGAAGGCACCAAAATGGGCAGTAAAAGTGATGATGTCTTTCCCCTCTGCCGGCTTCACCGGAGTGAAGGGTGCTGGGCACTGGCAAAACCCATCTGAAGGTGATGGTGAAGCCTCTTCGCATCGCGGTTGTCGCTGAAGACCTTCACCTGAGCAGGCTTCCTACACATAAATGGGGCAGAAAAGGCTCCTTTCAGCCCTTTCCCTCTTACAGGGCTTAAGTCCTCAGTGGGACTTTGTCCCAGTCCCATTCCTTGTGGCTTCTCAGCTCAAAGGGACGGCAGCGACGATGGGTGTTCATTCCCGTGGAGGGCACGCGTGGCTCTGCCATTCATCCGTGCAATCGCTGAGATGATTTTCCTGCTTCGTTTCAGACCGGGCTGTGCTGGACACCGGTTCCTTTGCCCATAGGAAAACCATTCCCCAGGGTGCAGAGCTGCTTTTCCTACTCATAGATAGGAATGAAATTTAAACCAGAGAATCCTCACCATTTTTTTTTTTTTTTCTTTTGCTGAAATGTAAGAGATGCTCCTAAACCCAAACAAACTTCTGGAAATAAGGTAGATAAACAAAAGGCTTAAGATGAAGAAATGCCAGCACAACGGCAATTTAATTTGCCTGCATATGTGCTCTGCAATGCAGTCGGTAGGTACAAGGCATCCTGCTGCGGTGCCGCAGGGCCCTTGCAGAAGCAATGGGCTTTCGGGGAAAGAAGGCAAGGATTGTGAGGATTAGGGCTTTATTGCTTTTCCAGCTCTGTTTTTGTTCCTGTTGTCTTGCCGTGAACGCACGGAAATCCCCAGGGCTTGGGGACAAGCACGGGCCAGCAGCCAGGACGCCAGGTCCTCCTCCTGCCCCTGGTTTGCTGAATGACCTTCAGCAAGTTGCTTCTTTTCCCTTCTCCCCCGTTTCCCCACCCCTGTTGCAGAGGTAAATCCTCCATCCCAGCCCGCCCGGTCCCGCAGCTGCTGGCAGGAGATTTCCCTGCATGGGGCAGAGGTGCCCAATAAATCCCGGCACCGGTTTCCCAGCAGGAAGGCAGGGCCAGGCTGTGCGGGAACATCTCCCTGGGTGTTTCCAGTCCCTAGCGGGCACATCTTTGCGATTGTTTTGTTGCCTGAGAGCTGTGGCAGCTGTAGCAGTACCTCTCTGCTTCAGTCTATCTCCGGGGATCGGCAGGCGCTTGGGAAAAATCCTACTTTCCTTTTTCCCTTGATGGAGAAAGTCTGGAGCTCCCAGGAACGCTAGGCACCATCCCATCGTCTCCACTTACTCGGATGCTGGTTTTAATCTCCTCTTGCGACATTTTCGGTGGTGGGGAGAACCCAACGATTACTTTGCTGGAGTTCCTCTTAAAATTTTGAACTTTCCCAGCATCCCACCGGCTGCCAGATCATTAGCACGGGGGTCAAAGCCCGAGGACGCTGATTAAAGCACCTTCTCTTTGTCACCTAGGAGCAAACGCGATTACGCTGGCTTCTTTTCCTATTATGTGGCACAGGCTGATGCCTAATTAGCGAGACCCCGTTCGTCAACGTAGGTGAGGCTCGGTGCCTCTCTGGAAAGGCTGCCTGTTCTCAGCCATTTGCACAGACCAGGGGGAGCTTCCTCTCTGGATGAAAAGTCAGGAGCATCCTTTGCATATTTTTCAATTAAACCTCCCTTCCTGGAGGTCAGCACAGCCCCTGGAGGCAGATACAATTAACATATAAATTGCAAATCCATGCCAGCGGCCAATTCGTACTTTGGGGATGGAAGGGAGATATTTAACTTAGCACCGTCACACTCCTGGGAGATGGAAAAATCTCTCAGATGGACAGTCACGGGTGACAGAGGAATGCAGCAGGGACCAATATTGTTTGATGAGCAGCCTTGACCATGTCAAGGAAAGGCACGGAGCTCCTGGGTCAAGGCAGCTGCAGAGATCGCCGAAAAAAGCTGTGCTCCTGAGGAAGGACCGAGGGGAACCACTAGAGAACCACCCCCCAAAATCTGGATTTTGCAGATTCCACCATTGTTAGGTTTTATTTCTTGGGGGATTGAAGCAGTTAAACTCCTTCCCAGGCACCAGTGGCTACCAAGAGCCCAAGAGAGCGTTAATGCAACAAGTTATTGGAGATCTTGGGATGGAGATGGCTTTGGTTCATGACTGGTGCAGCAGCCTGGGTGGTAGGGACATTTCACAGCAGAGAGCTCAATATATCAAGCCCACTCCCACCACACGTGGGACTGCACCGCCACCACCAGTTATGACCCTGCAGTGCTTCATCCCGCCAACTGCCTCCGGCTGTCACCACGTTGCATCTTGCAGATGTGTTGGATGTGAGCCTGCTCTGCCTCTCGGCCATCCATCGCCACGTTGCTTCCAGGGCAGCTGCAGCCTCAGCCCACGAATCCATGGACAGCCCCTGTTTTTCCCTCGCTGGCAGGGTGACATCGCTAGCGATGGTTTCCTGTCCCACCTGTAGGAGCACTGGCTTCGTGGTGCCCCTCAACATCTCAGGGCTCCACAGCTTGAGCTGATTGCTGGTGGAAGTCTCCCAGCAGTGTGGATGCTGGTCCTGGGGTGAGCTGATGCCAAGCTCAGAGGACATCACTCCTTTCACCTGAGTGGATGTGTTTCTCATTTTGGAAGGACAGTCGCTGCTTTTTATGTGAACTTTAGACTGGCTGCTGCAAAATCTTCATCCAACCACGCGTCTTTGCGAGCCCACGCCTACCCCGGTCCATCCCAACTCCATCTGGATCCAACCCATGACACAGCTCTGCCTGACACCTCATGTAAGGCACACGATTAAGCTTTGAGTTATCAGCCAGGTAACTCAGGTTTTAAATTATTTACCCGTGCAGGAAAGGTTTCCCTGCCACGAGGAGTTAAAGCGATGCTGGGAAGGCGGCTGCTGTTTAACCTTCTCCGAGCTGCAATGGGATTGAGTTTGTCATCTCACCGCACCGTTGTCGTTCAGCGGCTGTAGGCTTTCAGGCTGACTCTGGAGCCTGTCAAACTCCATCCACCGCTAAAAGGTTGTGCGATGGGCTCGGGATGGGTTGTGCTGCCTGGAGGCTGGTGACAACCCCTCTTGGTCCCCTCCATCCCCATGGGTCAGGGGGCAAAGGCTGGGCTTGGAGGGCAGATGACTCATGTGGGGTTTGGTACCGTGGGACAGAGCTGAGATAGATGCTGTGTTTTTTCAGCTGAGCCAAGATGTTTTGAGGGGGAAGGGAGCAGCGGAACGATCAGCTTAAGACAGCCTGTTAATGCCAAAAATCCTGGATACACCGTGCCGGGAAGCTGCACCCACGCTGGCAGGTGAGCCGGGTCTCCCGGCAGATCACCAGCATCGTTTCCAGCCCCATCGCTTCCTCCCGTGCCTCTCCGGCAGCGATGGGCTGCCCCACCGTGCCATCTTCACAGGGAGTCACCCCAAGTCCCCCCCTGCCTTCCCGGCTATGGGCGACCGCCCTTGCAATTCAAGGCACCTGGTATTTAAAAGCATTAAGCTTAATTTTTGGGTGGTTTTATCCCTTCATGGGTGTCAGGATCATGCTAATGGGGGTGATCCTGGTGGAAAACCTTCTCCCCTCTTCCCAAAACCCCTGAGGAGACCTTCGCATCAGCATCTCTCCATAAACCCTCTGTGCTTGGGCACAAGAGGGCACTGAAACACCGCCACGATCAGGCCGTCCCTGAGCGCAGATGGAGCTGCTGGAGCCACAAAGTCCCTTCTGCACCTTCCTCCTGGCTCAGTAGGGTCACTACACACGGAGGGGCGGGCGGACACATCCAGAGGATGCTCCTGCCCTACACCGTGGTGTCCATGTCCGTGCTGTGCCCTTCCCATTGCATTACATCGCCTTAAATGAGGGGAGCAAGAGCCCAGCGGAGCCAGCACCTCCTCCTCCACGAGCAGACCGCTCGGGGCTGGGACCAGCAAGAGCGACAAAATCCCTTGAGTTTTGTGCTTGTTGGGGTCAAACGCCCGCTTGCTGCCTGCGAAAAACCCTGCTCGGGTTAAAGCGGGTGGAAATCACCAGTCAGCTGCGCTCTGCAAACCTGGGAGCGCTTAATTGATATTAATCTCATCAATGCAAATCATATTAGCTCTCCTAGAAACGCTGGGCCTTTACCAATAGCAACGCTGACTATTCCATATAAATCAAATTTACCAGCCTATAAACATTAGTACATCCCACAGACATATTCACCCTCATAAAAAACATCAATTGCTGCCTGACTATATTAGTGGAAATAAATTACAGAACTTTATCTCTCTGCCATGATTACGGGCAAAACCACATAAAAGAGACACTTGGAAAGACGCTTTTGTGTCGGTTGTTACAGAAGTTGCCGATGCTGTTCGGCTTTTTCAAACCGCTGTGAATTGCGTGTAATTAAGGGATTTGAAAACCTTCAATGACTAAGTGATAAAAATGTCCCTTTTGCAAGCCCTGAAACACCCGTCTGAGCCATTTTTGTGCCGGCGAGGTGAACAAAATCAACGTACTAAGCACTGCACTTTGGGAGGGGGTGCAGGATAGGTCCTTTTGCACTTTTTTTCAGCGATGGGTGAACGGGAGAAAGCGTCTGATAGGGAAAAAAAGAGTTTGTGCTATTCAGCTCCTCAAAAAGAAGGCTCTGAGGTGGCTTTATTGAGTGTGGGCATCTCTGGAAGAGCAAAGCATCACGTGCAGGGATGGGAAGCGGTGGCTGGGAGGGAGCTGGATGAGGCGTGAGGCTTGTGCTTCCAGCAGGGAAGGTGATTAACTGTGTGAGCAAATCTCTTAAGGAAGAGGTGGGGTTTCCTGCGGGGACCGGGTGCTTTGAGAGATGCTTCGTTCCCACGTGACTTACTGGGGAACTGGGGGAGATGAAGGGGCCTGTGGTGCTGAGAAGGTTGGTCTGGATGGTTGAACGTTGGATGTGCCCGTGAATCTGTGGCAGGAGGAATGAGGAGTAGGGTGGGGAATAGGAAACTTCAAAGCCATGGGATGTATCTGCAGGTGTCCCCACGCCAAGGACAAGCCTTATCTTCTCCAGACCTTCCAGGGTACCCATGGGTCTCAAACCATCCTTCCCTCACCACAGCATTGCCTTATCCTTCTTCCCTTCCATGGACACGATGCCCAGGCTCGTTTAATGTGTTCTGCAGTAGATGAGCTTGGGGACATCATCTTCTGAAATGTTGGCCAACCTGTTGGCTTTCCTGCCGGTTTCCCACCCAGTGAAGTCACACTGGGGTGCTGCAGGTGGTCCTGTGTCTGTCTGTCCCTCCTGAGCAGGGAGGAGGCTCCCAACAGAGCTGCTCTGCCTCTCCCATCTCATCTGCTTTATCTCTTCTTGAGTGTCCTCACTCATCCGCCTGGGTGATGGCACGGTGCCTGCTCCCAGCTGGCAAGGGTTAGAGTAAGTCTCCCGTTCTTCTGCACCTCTCTGTTCTTTTCATGGAGGCCTTCTCCTCCAGGTCTGTCTCAGGTACACGGTACTCCCGTTACCATAGTGACGTGTCTCACCATCTCACAGTCTTCAGCGCACTCATCCTCGTAACGTCTCTGTGCAGGAGAGGAGCACTATTGTCCCCACGATACTTGTGGAGGCAGTAGGATGAAAAGCTCAAGTGAGGTGGGGACCAAAAAGCCACTGAAAGCCTCAAGGGCTTGGTGCGGTCACCCAGGTGGTGGAAAAATGTCCAGGGCAGAGGTGACCATCGCTGGTTGCTCATCTTCACCCTCGCTCAGCCCCATAGCAGGGTTTCTTGTCTGGCTCCACCACTGATGGTGCTTACAACCTCATCCCTTCCCTCTGTGCTTGGTGACAAGAAGTGATTAAGGGGTTTAATAATTTAGATTTATTCTTTGCTTCTGTCCGAGGCCGTTCAAAGAACAATAAACAGACTCCAGCGTGATTATGGCTTAGTACAATCGTCCAGGGATGCTTCCCTTGGCAGCGCGTCTGTCGGTGTGATACTACCTGCAAGGTCAGGACATCTCCCCGCGGGGACGTCTTTAGGTACCCAGGACGGGCTCATCTTGGGCGTGTGCAAAACCTTCACGGTGGTTTGCAGTGAATTTTGGATTTTCCTTTGGACAAAGTCAAATGCAAAAGAGATGCATGTGCCTGACAGCTGAGCTATGGAGCCTTTCGTACCTCGTAGGTTATTCACTGACAAGGTTTGTGTTTGATGTGGGAGCCTGGCTCCAGCCCAGCCTTCTGGGGCCTCCTGTGATGTCTTAATGCTGCATCTGCCCTTTGGCAAGGAAAGCGTGGAAAGAAAAGCGTGGAAACCTGCACTGCCGCAGAGCAGAGGATGCGGAGGGGCAGGGAGGATGGGGAAGGGGCTGGAGGGCAGCAGCCTTCCCTCTGGGGTGATGGGGAGCTCGGCTTTCTGGCAAAAATGAGACCCCAGCACTCGTAACCAGGGGAAAAACCCCTCCACGGCAATGGGGTACAAAGGCAGCTGCGTGATACTGCAGAGGGGCCGAACCCGCAGCTCAGGGAAGGGTCTCGAAGAGGTGCGAGCACCGTCTTGCAGTGCCACATTGCACCTTCCGTCAGCCCAGATTTGCCTGGATCTGCACCCAAATGTGTTGGCAGCCTGCAGAAGCTGGCTTCTCTCTCAGCTGAACCCAGCTTTTTCCAGGATGAGATAAATCCTCCCCGAGAGCGTAGCTGGGGCAAACGCTGGCGTAGACGTGCTCTGGCAGCGTGCCCTGGGCTCCTGCCCGTGCGTGGTCCACCAGATCCCCCCCAGGCAAGCCCCTCTCAGTAAGTCGATGGAAATAGGGTGCTGCTGGGTCCTTCATCCCTATGCCAACGCTCCCCCGGAGCACCCAGGGCCCCGCCGCATGCTTTAGTCTAGCACTGACTAATTACTGGAGCAGTTGCCAGCTTGGGTAGCTGGACACAACCTAAATCCTTCTGTCGAATCTGGACTTGATGGGCAGATTGGAAAAAAGCAGGAGGTAGCCACCGTCGGGGGGGGCGACCCGCCTGTCAGCTCCCCTCTGTGGACGGGCACTGGTTTTAATATCACATCAGCTCTAATTGACTTATTGCTGGTCTTTGCAAATCACCCTCTTAATGATAGTTACAACTCCAGTGTGTGCAAATTACCCTGCTAACGACACTTACAGATGTACTAAATGCCTTGGCTTATTCGTAGAGCTGGGCAGGAAATCATTTCAAGCTGAAAGGTCAGGAGCGAGAGCAAGATGGGAGAGCATCATCTCCTTGACAACTGCTTGGCTGGAGCCCTTCTCTGAGGGGTTGTCCCCAGCATCCCACCGGCTGCTGCTCCGTCCTCGCTGGGCTCGGATGCAGGTCGCGCTCTCCCCATGAAGTCCCGACGCAGGGATGCTCCTTGGAGCAACATGTGGAGGGGATGAGCCCGTTTTCTGCGGTGTGATAATTGCACAGCTGAAATAGAAACCAAGAAGAGGGAATTTCATCTCTACCCATTTAATATTTTGCCGGGAAGGGGCTGTGGGAGGGGAGGATGCTTTCTGAGCCATCCATTTCTGGTGGAGCCGAGGCCCTTCGCGTCCTCTCCCAGCCCCATTGCAGCAGCCAGCGCCCCACACCACCTCCTGCCCACCAGCAACGCAGCGGCTGCGTGTGGATCTCCGGGGCTGGGGGATGTAAATGGCTTTTGTGCCTCAGAAAAGGCTAATGACTGTTTAATTGGACCCCTCCACGTTACCTGCGTGTTAGCGGCTGGTTTGGCTCGTGACCAGAAGCAAGGCCAACCTCATCGAAGCTGCTGTTTTCATGCGAGGTCTGGGTGAAAGCACTTTTCTGGCTGACTCTGGTGCTTTGATGTCTTGGGTTTATCACCTACCAAAATGAAAAAATACCAAAAACTTGGCCACGGCAGCTTAAAAAAGCGCCGTCTTTGCCAGCACGCCGGCATTTTGGCAACCCTTGGGACGTGGGGGCACAAGGACAGCAGTCTCGTCTCTGTCCACATGGTCTGAGAGCCGATGGAGGTCCTACAGCTTTTGTGGAGATCGTTGGTTGAATAGAGAACAGGGACCCAAATTAATGCCTTGTCCAAGAGGACGGCGGGCAGCACTTGGCCGTTAGATGGTGAGTTTGGAAGTAGCTGGTTGGCCAGCCAGCAAGGTGGTGGTCTCCTCTTCCTCTGGAGGACATGGGGAGGAGCTGATGTTACTGTGGGATGCACGTTTAAGGGACTGAGCACGCTAATGCATGAGAAGCCAGGCTCTCTTATTTCCACCGTTCACAGAATATCTTGGGTCTCTTTTTTTTCTTTGATATAACACTGGGTTTTCTTATTATCTGCATAAAACGGTGATCCCTTTTTAAATGCTGCCAGATGATATATGATGGCAATGAGTTTCAGAGGCCAAGTGTGTCATGCTGTTATGAGTTTCTCTCCTGAATTTTATTTAGCCGTTTCAATCCCTCGCTCCTGCTATGGAGCTTCAAAAGAGCACGATCCTTCCTGCGGTGTAGGAAGAAATGCAGTGATGGGGCTACCCATCAGGAATTCATTCTCAAGGTGGTCTCTAGCACTTCTTCATCCATTGACACGGCTTCAGCTCCATCCAGCCTCAGCTTTAAAACATCCATAATTAATGCCTCCGCTAAAGACAAACAGTGTTCAGGAAGATTTATAATTTCTTCTCTTGCAATTACCTGTCAAAACTGAAGTAATGGCCTTTTAGAAGGAACGGAGGGTTTTTTTCTTTAATTAATTAAGTATGCAGCTTGTCATGCAAAATCAAGGTCATCGAGATTGAGATGAAGATGACTGCCCCGCTGGCGCTGATCTTCTCACAGCCCAGCAAGTACCCTTGGGGGAAGAGTCAGGGGAGATATTTGAGGAGAGTGGAGGGGGTTTGTTCAAGCATCTAGCTCCTAGTGGACCTTAATGAGCTGAAACTATATTTTATATAGATATTATTGCCTGTGCTGGAGGCCTGCAGCCTGTGCACCCTGGACAAGATGCCTAGATGAATCTGTCATGGACCGGTCTGTGCAGACACAGACCAAGATGAGGTTTGCTACCCCCGAAACGTGGCTGAGACCTGCTGGCTTTGGAGTTCCTCTCTTGGCTGGTGTCACCAGCCAGCGGGCAAGTCCTCCCTTATACGTGAGAGGCATTGACCTTCTACCAGGAACAGGCAACCGGGCAGTGTCTCACATTCCAGGTGTCCTAAGTGTCCCAGGAACCACCTGGCACGGTGTCGTGGTTCAACTGGTCTGAACATCCCGTGTCCCTGCTGCGTGAGGGCTAGCTCATAGAATCGTTGGGTTGGAAAAGACTTTGAAGATCATCGAGTCCAAAAGTTCCTCTTGGAGAAGAAGGTAGCAAGCTCTGGATAAAACCGAGGTGTCACGGAGGCATGAAACAATCTCCAAACGTGGGTACTCCCAGCTGAGCCCCACGGGGCACCAGGGAAGAGGCACGATACTGTTAGCACGGGAAGGATGGGGATCTCGCCCCTCTTCCCTCCATCTCCATCCCTGCACCTGGCGGGAGGTGGACATCCCCGCTCCTCCTCCTCCCAGTCCCATCATCTTTGCTCTTTGGGCGCATCCCAAGAGCAGGTCTCCATTTTTAGCAGCCTGTTGCATTTTGATCAAGACCTCCAGATCCCTGTGCTTTAAGATGCTCTTTGGGGAGCCGGCGAGCTGGCTGTGCAGGCTTATTTCCCTCTGATAACAGACTCTATTAGCATGAAGTATTGCTTTCAGCGCTCCGGTGAAAAATGTTAGCTTTCTTTGTGAGAGGTATCTATTGGGTTAGGATTACGCTGCCCATAAATAACGGCGACAGGCTCAATTCCAGGCGCTTTCCCAGCCCATAATTGGAACACCATTATAAATTGTAAACATCTACTTTGTGCTATAAATGCACCTTTAAATGCGTCAGAGTGGGGAATGGCACGAAGTGGCTGCCAGGAGGAGAGCAGGGAGCGGAGAGTCCTCTGTCGCCGGCCCCAGGTGATGGGGAAGGGGGCTGCGGGCCGGCTCTATGGGGGTTTTGGGGCAGATCATCAAAATGTGTGAATTTTGCTCTGTTCACAGAGAAGCTCACAGAGATGGATGCTCTTGGTTTTTTTGGTGCAGAGAAGTAATCCTGCTCCTGCGTCTTGTCCTTGAAGCTTGGCTCTGGGCTTTGTGCCTTGCTCAGCTGCAACCGGAGTCACCCACTGCCTCCGGGCTTGGTCTCAGCATCCCCTTCTCCACCCCAGGCTGGGCACCTCTGGAGCCTCTGACGAGCACCAGGCTGGATGTGGAGGGCGTCTGCCGAAAATGCGGACTTTTACCAGGAAAAGAAAATAAAAGAACTTCTGAGAAACCAAGACCTTCTCTTGTAATTTGTTGTCGGATTTTTTTTTTTGCTTTGTTTTCTGTGCGTGTTTTCATCCTGCTGCAATGTCAACTTTCCATCAAAAAAAAAAAAGCCATTTGATTTAAATTTTCCAGCCGTCCCTGCCTTCCTTTTAAACTCTTCTCTGGAGGTATTTAAAGGGAGTGGTAAGAGTCATGCAGAGGTGACGGGGGCAAACGGCTTCTTTCATCTCCCCTCACAATACGCAGTGACCCGAGACTGACATTTATTTTAACGTATTATTGAGCTAATGATCGGTATAGCCTTTTAGCCATCAATGTGTTTGATTTCTCCAGAAATACATCTCTAAAGGAGCCAGTGACCTTCTGCTGGCTGCTGCAGCTCCAAAGATGCTCAAGGAGACATTTTTCGCATGGCAGCAGATGGAGGGACCCTACGTTGTGGGCATGCAATGGTACAGGAGAAGACCCAGGAGCCCAGGGTGTGGAATCGCATCCCCATGTGGGATATGGGACAGAAAACAGACGCACATCCGTAGGAAACCAGCTTCCATGGAGCGCTTCCTAAAAGTGCTTGGGGCAAAGGCTGTTTGGTGGCTCAAAAAAAAAAGAGGACCTGAAAAAATTTCATTGCGGTGCTTAATCATCTTCACAGGGAAAACACGAGCATTCAGGGGTGAGAAGAGCAGGGCAGGCGATGCTCATGGTCTCAACAAGAGGTGCCATCTCAGAGCAGGAGATGGGGAGGACGAGGGTGCCAGATGTGATGGTGTGGAGGCAGCCGGTGGCTTAGAAAGTCCCCAAACCACTGACGGCCACAGGGTGACGGAGGGAGTCAGGAGGAAGATTGCTGGGGACATCCTCCCTCTTCTCCTCTTCCCCAGGTAACGTCTGCTGCCACGCACCAAGGGGACATGGGGGCTTTGGTCCGTGGCACAAAAGCAGCTCTGGTGTCCTCTGACTCCTCATCCCTTCTTGGCCTGAGGACCACGTCGGAGCCTCCCTACCAGCATCCGCGTGGCTCCGCTCCCGCAGAGGGGAGCGGTGGCAGAATTAACTAGCTAGCGAAGTCGGAGCGCTGGGCACTGCTCATTTGCTTCCACTTGTGTATTAGTATTGTTTATTAATTAGCTAATACAGACAAGTTTATATGAATCTCATTTCAAATCCCAGCAAATCTGCTGGGCAGATATTAATAGCTATAAACACCAAGAGGATAGCGGAACTGCGAGCAGCTCGGGTTTATTAAGAACAACTCATGCTAGACAAACTTAATTACATTTTTGATAGAATTGCTAAATTAGGGGGTGAAGCCAAGGCAGTAGACATTCATATATCTTGATTTTTAGTAAAGCGTTCAACTTGGCCGAGTGAGAATCACTAGAAGACATCACAGAAACTGGCAGGGAGTTGAGCGTTGTCGTGGGAAGAGGGGGGTCACTGCAGGACCCCGCTGATGAAAGGGGTGGGTGCATTGCAGCCCACCGGCAGCTGCCTCTTGGTCTTGGTGCTGAGAGGCCTCGGTGAGCTGGGCTGTCCCGTGCGGTGGTGGCTTCTCCTTTGGCCCACAGGTGGGTCACAAGCCCCCCCAGACGTGGGGTACCAGTGGGTGTGGGGCTGGTTGCATGGAGGAGGGGATGCTGGCACGGAGTGGGGCAGAGCTGGAGGAAGGTAGAGCCATCCCAGCATCTCCATCATCTGCCACCCTGATTTGCCCTAAAGCTGCAGAGCCTGAATGTGGGTCCTGTCCCTGAGAGGGCCACGAGCCGGCTAAAACTGCAAGGGCTGTGCTGCGGCGTGGTGGGTTGATGGCTGCAATGCTTGGCAGCTCCAGGACCTGCTGCAGCTCTCCGGAGTTTCTCTTCCTCAAGCAGCATCGGTTGCAAGCAGGGGAAGATCTGGGTGGACGTTAATAAGGATGCAGCGCCGTGTTGGCAGCAGGCTTGTTTTTCTCCTCAGCTCGTGCACGGGCAGCTTGCTGCAGTCGGAGATCAGCACGTGGTCAAGCCCCGCCATCGGCAGGAGAGATTTTTATTTAATACAGACACTGGGACTGCTAATGCTGGGGGGATAACGCTGTAATGCAATATCGGTGTAACTCTGTAAGCTCCACCGGCACAACCGTTACCGAGAGAATAAGAGATACTGCAATAAGCGCTTGCCCTTATTAAGACCGTAATCCCAGCTCTGGTTTGTTTTTTTTTTTTTTCTTTCTCCCCAGTAATCAGTTTGAATGTTGACGGAATAAATCATCAGCTTTATATGTTGATTTTCCACTGCTTCCAGCTCATCTCAGGTCGCTTACGTTGGAGCGAAGCAGAAAACAGGACACTGGGGGGGCTCACGGCGGCGGGGTTGCGTAGGCAAGCTGGGATGATATCATAGAATCACAGAATCATGGAATGCTTTGGGTGGGAAGGGACCTTTAGAGCCCATCCAGCCCAACCCCCTGCAGTGAGCAGGGACATCTTTAACCAGATCAGGTTGCTCACAGCCCCGTCCAACCTCACCTGCAATGTTTCCAGGGATGGGGCCTCCACCACCTCTCTGGGCAACCCCTTCCAGTGCTTCACCACCCTCAGTGTAAAACATTTCTTCCTTCTATCCAGCCTAAATCTCCCCTCCTTTAGTTTAAACCCATCACCCCTTGTCCTGTCACCACAGGCCTTGCTAAAAAGCCTGTCCCCATCTTTCCTACAGGCCCCCTTGAAGCACTGCAAGGCCGCACTAAGGTCTCCCCGGGGCCTTCTCTTCTCCAGGCTGAACAGCCCCAACTCTCTCAGCCTGGCCTCGGAGCAGAGGGGCTCCAGCCCTCGGAGCATTTTTGTGGCCTCCTCTGGACCCGCTCCAACAGCTCCGTGATGCAGTCATTGGTTTGGTTTTTTCCTTCTATGCCAAGAGAGGCGAATAGCATTGGTGCTTGGCAATGAGCACAGCCCCCATCCACTGTGGGCTGCAGGACCAGCTCCGTCCTGGCTCTTTTGGGGTTGCTCTACTCCCACGGTCCCTGAGTCCACGGCCATGCAGAGATCGGGAGCTCAGACCCCCGGATCAGGCCACGTACTTGAAAAGCATGAGATTTTCCAAAGGGGATGTCAGGTCTCTTTTATTCCTTCATTGGATCTAAGCCTTTGAGTGCTGTTTCAAGTTTGTTTCTTTTTTTCTCTGATGCCAGGAAAGCTGGGAACACGCTTGAAGTAAAAATGAGTGCTGATGTCCCCATGAAATGATGTGATCCTGGGAACTGGGGTTGCAAGAGTCATAGAATCATAAAATCATAGAATCATTTAATCATAGAATCATTTGGTTGGAAAAGATGTTTAAGATCATCGAGTCCAAAGAAGCAGCCTTGTTTCCTGAGACCGGTGTCAAAGCTGTGAACCAACAGCCCCCTGGGAGGGATGGGTTGAGCTCCAGTGCCAGGCCAGATGCTCGGTGGGGTTTCCTCTCCTTAGTGGCACAATTAAATAGAATTACTGCCATGGGATTCTCCAAAACAGGTCACTGCTCTCCTCCCATTATCACCAGGATCCCCAGAAAGTACTGGGTGCCCTGGAAATGGGGCAAAATCACAAGCTTTCGGTGCAACCTCACACAGGTTTTTCCCTCCCTTTCTTCTCTAGAATACCTTGGTTTTGTCCATCGTTACGATGATTTTGTCCATCCTCAAACATGGTCATGCCTAAACATCTTCAGCTCACTCTGCTGTTGCCTTTTATGTCTTAGGATACATGGATTGGTTGATTTCTGATTTACCTGTGGGTGTTATTAGTCCTCTGCTGTTCACAGGGTTGAACTTTGGGTTAAGGGACAGGTCAAGCAGATGCTAAAAGGCACAAGGTCTTCTCAGCTCAGCGTGCTCCGGCCAAAGCCACCAACACCTCTCGTGCTGTCCTGGAAGAAGCAATCTCACCTTGCATGGCTTGATTTACGCTAACGACCGGTGCTATACCAAAGAGGGAAAAAACTCGTTGCAAAACGGGGGTTTCAGCCTCTACAGAGCTGAGAGCAGCTGCTCGCAGAATAAATGGGTATAAAGCAGGTCGTGAGAGACCTGCACCTTCGAGGGGAGAAGAGCATTTATGGTGAGGGGCTTTGCGATGCGGTGGCAGGGAGCTGGGTAGATCTGTGCCACCTGCCCGTGCAGCGGTGAGATTTCGCTTTGCTGCTTCTGTTTTTATAGCTGAACGTAACCCAGGTAAAATTGATTCACTGCCTGGAGCTTTATAAGGAAAATTAATGTCTTTGGTGCCTAGCCGTTGTCTTCAGGGTGCATGCAAACAAACAACCAAAAAAAGGTAGCGCGGTGTAAAATCAGGGTTATATATGCTGCGAATGCTAATGTTTTTTAAATGGTCTTGATTTATGAAGTGTTGCTTTACTGAATTTCCCTGATATTCATCATGATTACTGCGGCTTTGCTGGAAATCTGGAGGAAGTTAATCCAAAAAAATGAGACGTATAGCTGGACGTCGCTTTTTCGCACGCCGAGGTATTGTGGCTCGGTCACAGCACGGCTTTGCAGAGATGGGATCACAGAGGTGGGCTCACAGCTCTGTCTTCTGATGGTTTCACCCACGTCCTTCAGGGATGGACATTTCTGTCCCCAGAAGGACATTTTATTACATTATCTATTACGTTATCATTAAGAAGGAAATTTTATTACATTATCTAACAGCTTTTGGATCTATCACCTGATCAGGGGGTGGGTGAAGACCATAACCTCTGTGTCTTGAGTAGCATCAGCCAGAAGATCACATCTGGCCACGGCTGAAGTCAGGACATCACGGGTGAGATATTCCCATTGAGGAAACACCATCCACACGGAGAACCACAGCGGCGGCTGGAAGGAACGCTGAAGGCACCATCAGAGATGCCTCTCCAACTGGAGGGGCATCCCCTGGATGTAGAGTGCCTTCAGAGCAGCTCAGTCAAACAGCACTTCGATGGCTTTGGGCCACCAACGAAGGAAAGGAGTTTGCAAAGTGGTTTTGGGCTCGAAAAGGCGTTAGATAAATGAAAATGAATCGCTAATCCCCTGAAGGCCTCCGAAGGGCTCTCATAAGTGCTGGCAGATTTGTATAGATCCAGCTGGGGTAGTTGAACCTCAGGAGTCAGTTTATGCAGCAAAACTGATTAATTTTTCTGCAAAACCAGTTAATTGCATGAAAACTCCCCAGTGACTGTTTGAGTTTCCATCCACAATAAACCCTGTTTGATAAAATGCATAATAATGAAACTAATCTGTGACCCGAGTCAGCTCTTCTGCGGAATTTGTGCCTCACACGAGGACGTGAAGATACTCACTGGGATGAGAAAAGAAACAAAAAATGAACCGCCCTTTAGCACAGAGGGCTGGTCGGTAGGTCATAACAGAGGAGTAACAATTTCTTTTGGAAGACAACAGAAAACAATTAAACTTTGGGTTTACTAGAACAGAAAGCTACTCCTATTAAGCCAGCACTAAGTTACTACAGGAGCAGGGTTTGTCCTCGAACTGCACATCTTCAGGACCACTGCTGCCCCTCAAAGGTTTCCCTGGGGGAACCTGGGTTTCCGCGCTCCCTGTTGCAGCAGGTTAAGAGCCTGGGCTTGGTTTTCTCTTCCTTTTCCTCTCGTCTCTGTGCTGAGGTGCAATCCGCGGCTAAAACCTGTCCATGAATGAGGACAGCCTCTTACGGTGAGCGGTCCCTAGAGGTGGCCGTTAGCTGGCTCTTCAAGAGGGAACACAACAAGCAACAACAGCCAAGACTTTGCTGTGGCTCTGGATTTCCCAATAATGTTATTGAACGAGCTTTCCAGAGGATCAAACCTGCCCATTGTGGTGAATTTATCACAGCAGGGGTGGAGTGGTGCCTGATTCCCCTTGGGGTACCACACAGCACGCTGGGGGTGATGCATCTGCCCCTGGGTTTCCTGCTGATGGTGCTGCCTGTGCTGTCTCTAAGCCACTTGTGGGGTCACAGGGCATGGGTGTTTTGGGACTGGCTGGGTACGGAGGTTTTGGGGCTGGTTGAGGCAGGCGGAGCAGAAGGAGAGGAGGAAAAGCTGGTCCTGCTCCAGGGAAGAGCAGGGGACAACGTGAGCTGGGGCTGGATGGAGGCTGTGGTCTTGAATCATGAGAGAAGGGCTTGGACAATCCTGTGGAGGGTGCCAGGACTCGTCAGGCTTCACTCTAGAGGTAATCATCGTTAGCTCTGGCAATTGTTAATCGGTGAGGGCTAAAGGGAGAAAAACCTATGAAACAGGCCTTCACACACCCGTGCTGAAGCAGGCATGGACCAGCTCAGCCTTCAAAGCCAGAAGGGATCCAGTCTGCGAGCTGGGGAGACTGGGTGGGGAGAGGTTTGAGCATTTGTTTCTGTACGTTTATTATAACCAGTTGGGAAAACATTTCACAGGGTCTCTCCTGTCCTTCACACCTCCTCAGCCAAGTCCCTTTAAAGCTAACAAGCTCCCCACCACAGCAGCAAGGTGAAAACAGCAGGGACGGGGGAGGTTGAGTAGATCAATATTTTTCCTCCATCCCTGCCACGAAGGTCGGGACGGGAGCGACGGGGATGCCAGCGGAGGGTTTGTCAGTCCACAGGAGCCAGCTGCTCTCCTCCTCTTGCTTATGAGTGTCCTAACCTGACCGGCGGGGACCAGCACCCCGCAGGAAAGGGCAGCCGAAACATCAGTCGCAGCCTGCTGGGAGCAGGGCAGGATTGTGCCCTCTCCCGTCTCTGCTGCTGGAGATAAAGCGAGAGCGGAGAGCTGCCGCGAGCATCCTTGCGGCAGGGAAGGGAAGGCTGCGCTGATGGTGGGAGGGCGTCAGGCTGCTGAGAGGCTGCACGGCCGCGGTCAGCTGGGCTGCAATTTAGGGATGTTTGCACTGAGTAAAGTGCTCCGAAGAAATATTTCTCCTTTATCACTTTATTTCTACTTTCCCTTCATTGGCCAGCCCTGCACGCTGTAGGTGAGGTTCACCTTTTGGTCCCTACGATGCTGATTTGGCGGCTGAGCTCATGCCAAGCTAAGTTGGCCAAGGAAAACTTTAGGACCCTGGCAGGCTCTTGGAGATGTGTCTGTGGCCGTGAGGACAGACCGAGTGCAGGAGCGTGCAGAGACAGGGGACAAGGCATAGTCCATCCTCTCTTTTCCTCGTTCTGCCTTTCTAAATCCCATCGCACTGAGCTTCCAAGGCATCTCTGGCTCCCACCCATGTCCTCATCGCTTGGAAAGTCTTGGCTCCTGGCTGCTCTCGCTTTACCACTGACATTATGAACTTTCCAATGATATTTGCTCCTTGTTCCTGGCCACAAAAGTGCCATCGCTCCTGATGCTGCGGCATCACTTAAATTGTACTAGGAATAGTCCTTAAAATTTCCCTTGGCTGCATGAATCTTGCAGATGATCCTTATTAAATATAATGGAGGTTTTTTAGACACCCTTTTCTTGAGTTTTTGCAATTAAAAATATTTCCAGGTGACTGGGTGGATGTTCTCAGAGGTTTGAGGGAAGCAGGCTGAGCAGAGGCAATGCCTTGTGGGGGCTACGCGGTGGGAGAAGGACAGGGCTCACTCCACCCGGACACTGCAGGTGCAGAAGGAGCCCACAGAGCCCTCCAGATCCAAGCTGCCCTTTCCCCCTGCAATACCCAACTGCTCGCTCAGCCCAATTTGCTCCTTTTTAAAGACTTTTCTTAAATAACTAAGAGATTGTTCAAATGCTCCCGTGCAACTCGTCGGCACAGAGCCATGAGTGTGGCACTTTCTACAGGAGGGCCTGAGGAAGCAGAAACTTCCCTGCCAAGTTCCCATTTCCCTTCTCCTTGGGGATCCTGATGGGATGGATCCACCTACACTTACACAATGCATCCAAGTAGCTGCTTGAAGGTTTTATTATGGTGGTTTTAGGAGTGTGGGCTTTGCCAGTCCTTTGAACATCTCTGTACCACCAAATCCCAGCTTCCCAGCTTGGTCACGCCCAGCCCTTTCAGAAGAACGTTGCCAAGGTTCATCTACCGGTGAAGAAGATTGCTGAGGCTTTCAGCTTACCATGCCAACAGCAAAACATGGCCCAGGAGATCTCTAGGAAAGGTTGGTCCACCTCCCTGTGGACCATGCTCCCATGCAGCCCGGCTCTGGTAATCGCCACCTCTTTTGGGGAAGGATGCTGGTGGTCACCCTGGCTGGCTTGAAGTGGTTTTCTTGGTATCAGGCTGCATCTGTTGCCTCCTTCTGGCTCTGCACTTCGTGAGTATGAAGCTATAGGTGGGATTATCCCAGGACCCATCAGGAGCATCTGCTCCTATGTAAGTCCCACTACTTCTGCTGGGCCCCTCCCAAACTTTTTAGCCAACTCCAGAAGTAAAGATGCCTCCTCTTTATTACATCCTTTAGGGTCTCCTGAGAACCATAAGCTCTTGAAAACAAGGCAATTAACCAAAATTTCAAGTCTTTTCACGTGCTAACAGCTCTCTTAAAAATGAGAGCCTTAAGACAGACTTTCATAGCGAAGTCTGATGTGTTATCCACTGCGCTGTGTCGGCCCTGTGGGCAGGCGGGATGAGAGCCTCGTGGGGAACTCACTGCTTGTATTTTCCTCTGCTCCTTTCTTTCTGTTAAACTGCCAAATCGTTAGCGCCACGCTAATGAAATCCATTTGGTTCGTCTGAACTCTCCCCGAGTCGCTTGATAAATCACTTGATAGAGGAGTAAATGAACCTGGCTGGCAATCAATTGATATCCAGCATCAATGCAGCCGGTCAGCAGCACTTCTCTTCCCTGGGGTTACCGGCTGAGATGAACGGAGCTGCCTCTACTTCTGCTCGCTCCTTAAAATCCCCCCAAAAAGCAGGAAACAAAGGACTCTGGGAGGCCGAGCATCCCCCATGGGGCGAGGGTCTCGTGCTCGGCTGCTGGGCTGGTCTGATGGGCGCTTTACGCAGAGCAGAGTAGCAGGACCCTCCCCATCCCACGAGGAGGAGGGTATAAGTTGTTACTCTCAAAAAAGGGTCCAACAGGTTCGCTATTGTAATGGAGCAACAAAGGGTTGGACAGACATGAAAAATGCCTGAATCAAGCTTAAATATTACAGCATGGGTCTGAAGCAGCCCCCAATATCTCTGCTGGACCACACGTTAGGTGACTTCTGCCTGTTTAGCTGTGAAAGACTTTGTCTTCTACTGCGTGCTTGGCTTCCTGGTGATGGAGATCGCTATCAAGGTCTGCACTTCCCAAAGGACTTCAGAGCACAAGTGAAACGCTGCTAATTAAAAAGAAACAACCCCATCCTTACCTTATTCTGGAGATCGCTTTAATAGAGCGTGATATATCTGCATGGCTCCTCCATTTCTTGCGGACAGACAGCAATCCCCGCATTTCCACGCCAGTGCCGGTGACTCTCCATGTCAATAATGGCATAAATCTGTGAATTGTTTTTATCCTGCTTGTCTGTTCTCCCTTTGCTCATCTCTCCAGGCTCTCAGGCACCTTGAAGGGAGTCTTACACTCTGTTCACCATGGTTTTCTCCCACCCGTGCCCTAAAATGTGTTTGTGCATCCCAATTCTTGGCGGAGCTGACTTGTGTCATTGATGATGAAACCAAAATCTTGGACTTTCCAGTCCCTTGGACCTTCTGGTCCCTCGAAGGGAGAGCTGGTCTCCCTTTCTATGCTCTTTGGGGGGCAAAGTCATGTTCCCCCAGAAGGTGCCCATCTCTCTCCTGTGAGTTCAGAGAGGGTTTAAGCTTCTTGAGCACACTGAGGTGCCCAGCTCCTCTGCCTGCTGTCCGGAGACAACGTCCCATCCAGCCGTGGCTGTGTGGTTGACAAGGTTGAATGGCTCCAAGAGGAAACCTCTCTTGGGTGTATGGCTAAAACTGTTTTTTCACTTCTTTGTGTGGCCACAAACTCTTGTGTTCCCACTTCCCTTGCTCCTTGGTATTCATGCCCATCCTCCTACCACTTTTCTACTGCTTCTCATCACTCCCTGGCAGTTTGTGTCCTTACGTGAGGCTCAGTGGTACCCGACAGACCACATCTAAGCCAGCAGGGTGCATTTTGGTTACACAATCTCTGCAGCTTGTATAAAGCCGTTCCTGAATTGAGAAACAGCTCTTCCATGCCACTCCAAGAAACCTCTCCTGTTCTTAACATAAGCGCTGTCGGCTTTTCCTCACAATGCTTGGAGTTATGAGAGCTTCTGAATATTTGTCTGGAAGCCAGGCACCTGCTGACTCGATGCTGTCTGCTGCCATCCTGCAACACTTTTATTTCTGTCATCCCCGTCCCTTGCTCCTTTAGCCCTTGCCGGCTCGGCAGGTCTGGAAGCCATAAACAATTACACTGTTCTGCAAGAACAATTGCTTTTCTAACTCAAATATCTGGGAAAAATCTCTGGTTGAATCCGAATGAGGATGCATTTGTTTATTTTTCCCTCGCTGGCAGGAATTAATTATTTTGGGCAGGAGAGAAGCTTTTCAGTTTCCATTAGGGAGTCAGGAGGTGCAAGGTCCTGCAGGAGGTCTGAGTTCAAGCACAGTCGTGGCACAGCCAGAGCAGAGGATTCACGTGAAACTTTTCCACTGCCTTTGGACTACATAGCCTTGAGCGGGGCGATATTCTCAGGCTGTGTAAGGACCAACGCTGATTGATCCCATGTGTTTCCAATGAGCCCAGTCCTTTTTGGTCACTCCCCCAAGGGTATATAAGCCTTGGGCTGGGCAATCTCTGCTTGGTGGGGTTGGTCTTTGGGCTTTTGTTGGGTGGAGGCGGTTTTTAGGTGGATCTCCTTGGTCCAGTGTGGACAATAGAGGTGAGAAATGGTGCATGTGTTTGTGGAGGTGAGGAAGCTCCTTGGGGAGTCAGGGCAAGGATTGCTCTCCGGTCAAGTGGATGTGTAAATGCTTTTTGCAAAGTGGAGCAGCAGCAGAGGAAAGAGAGCACATCTCCTGCCACCCTGAAATCCCTTCTCCAGAGAAGACCCCCGTGGGCTCAACCCCTGCCTGGTGGAGGAAGAGGTCCCATGCCAACATTGGAGGTAGGATGATGAAGCAGACTGTGGTGTGGGGGTGCCCAGGGGTGCCCCAAGTTCTGCCCTGGCTTTCCTCTTCAGGGTGTAGGCAACTGCAAGTGCCCAGTGTCTGAATTCACAGCTGGGCATGGATGAACCGAAACTCTGCTTCTTTTCAGCTCATAAACTATCCCTGGGTCTTTCTCTGAGGTTTTTATTTGTCTTTCTGGGATTTTTAGCCCTTGGCATATACACATTGCTTTTCCTGGCACCATAATCATCTCCCCAGGAAACTGCTTGAAGGTTGTGTGTGTAGTTTTTTTTAACTGCTACATCTCAAGGCATTCTAATCTTTAATAAAGAGTCTTGTAAAATCTATATTCACAGGTCTGGCTCTCTTTTAAATCTTTTACAAACTCCTTTTCTGTTTCTCCCTCACTCTGTTCTCCTCCATCACAAGTAAAACTTGGGCAACCATCCTCAAATACTTCCATTATTTCTCCAGAACTTTCTGCCCCTCCCCAGAAGCTTTGCATGTACCCATTGCACTTGTGCCTGTCCCTGCGAAAGAGCAGAGTGATCATTGCCCTGTTCTGTTCCTGTGCCCCTGGGGTTCATCCATCACGGACTGCCACGCAACCCCTTCTTCTGGGCTGGCGGAGGATTTATCTGCAGCTGCGCTGGTTTCTCCCATAGTCATTTAATGTTCCAGCTCCAAATAAGTTCTCCAGCGCTCTGTACCTCTGACTTACTCTGTTAAGCAAGATTGATTGCAAGAGAAGCCTGTTAAGAGCTGAATTGGTGGGTGAAAGTAAGGTAAAACATTTCCCAAGGTTCAGCTGCATCCTATGAACGCAGGCTGCCCTTCGGCCCTTTCTCTCATTATTCTGCACCAAAACCATGCAGTGGACTCGAGCGGAGTGTGCACTGAGGAGTAAATAGGGAGCGGCTGAATTTCCTGGAATAATTTGCTTTGCAGCGTGTGTTGGAGGCAGAACTTTGGGTCTTGAAGCACTTTGACAGGGCATGGGATTAGCAGTGGAGGTGCAAATGTTGCTTGTCCTGTATTAGAATCATGGAATAGTTTGGGTTGGGAGGGACCTTTCGAGGCCATCCAGCCCACCCCCCTGCAGTGAGCAGGGACATCTTTAACCAGATCAGGTTGCTCAGAGCCCCGTCCAACCTGACCTGGAATGTTTCCAGGGATGGGGCCTCCACCACCTCTCTGGGCAACCCCTTCCAGTGCTTCACCACCCTCAGTGTCAAACATTTCTTCCTTCTATCCAGCCTAAATCTGCCCTCCTTTAGTTTAAACCCATCACCCCTTGTCCTGTCACCACAGGCCTTGCTAAAAAGCCTGTCCCCGTCTTTCCTAGAGGCCCCCTTGAAGCACTGCAAGGCCGCACTAAGGTCTCCCCGGGGCCTTCTCTTCTCCAGGCTGAACAGCCCCAACTCTCTCAGCCTGGCCTCGGAGCAGAGGGGCTCCAGCCCTCGGAGCATTTTTGTGGCCTCCTCTGGACCCGCTCCAACAGCTCCATGTCCTTCTTGTGCTGAGGGCTCCAGAGCTGGACGCAGGGCTCCAGGTGGGGTCTCACCAGAGCGGAGCAGAGGGGCAGAATCCCCTCCCTCGACCTGCTGGCCACGCTGCTGGGGATGCAGCCCAGGACAGGGTTGGCCTTCTGGGCTGTGAGCGCACACTGCTGGCTCATGTCCAGCTTTTCATCCCCCAGTACCCGTGAGTCTTCCTCTGCAGGGCTAATTGTAGGATCTTTGAATAAAGCAGATGCTTTTTTTCTTCTGTCTCAGAAAAAAAAAGACAAAATGGAACAGATTGTTTAAAACAACCCTGTTCTTTTTGAGTTTTTCTGTTTGGGGACTCTGTGTGCATCGCTCCAATCTCTGCACTTCTTGCTCAACCTATGACGTTTAAAAAAGAATACCTACTTTTGTCATGTTAATCTTCCTTCTGCCTTGGACAAATTTATCCTGACTGAACCCAAGGCAGGCTGCTGGCAGGTTTTCTGGCTCTTGGGGTTAGCTTGATTAAAAAAATTAGTGATACAAATGCATAGACTGATTGTCTTGTTTGGTAAACAAATAATACAGCTCAGCTGTCTTTTTTTTTTCCCTACCATGCAAATAAAAAGAAGGGAAACAAAGGGATAGAAATATTAAGAACAGAGCCTTTTCTGAGTTCTTGGAGGTGAGTAAAAATCCATCAGGTGTTTACAGCGCTTTCAGCTAATGGTTGACACAACCTCGTTTGGGGTGGAGGCAGTAATGAAGTGTGTGCTGGTACGGTATTACGGGTACGAGCCTCACAGTGAATCTTTTCAAAAGGAAGAATTTGCCTGGGCGTGGGGTTTCAGCTGAAGCTGATGTTAACTGACTGCCAGGCAAAGCAGGCAGAACTTCCGCTGAACACTTTGTAATGAGAAGCCCCTATTTTCCATTAAATAATATTTTTTTCCCCGCCTCGAAAATACCTGTTTGATGTTTTGCTGGAAAATTCAAAAGTCCCAGACTACTAAAACAGCAGAAGCTGGTTCTTTAGATGACTTGTCATAACTGGAAGCGTAAATCCAGATGCTTCTCTTCATATTGAGGTTGAGGGGCAGTAAATTCACCCGGTATCGTGGATTCAGCTGTAGCACCTCAGTAACTTTTCCCAAGGCTTTCTGAATAATGCAGATGTTTCCAGCAAGGCCGGCGCACTGAAGCATTTTGTTTCTAGGCCTTTGAGGGTAAACCTTGGACTTTAGGACATTCATTTGTTGCAGGATGCTGACTTTATGAAAATCCAATATTTATTTCTGCAGTAGGTGATGAAAGATGGACCAGAAAATTCAGGTTTTTCTAGCGCAAGGAGATGGTAAGACCTTTCTGAAGGAGGTTGACGTTTTATGCAGCTGTTGATTGTTGGTCATGGCAACAGTAGGTTAGGCAAGATGAGATCTCATCTGGCTCAGGAAAGACTGGGTTTATTTGGCACTTGGAGAAAACCAACAAGATCTTGGGGTCAGGGCTGTGTGGAGCTTCTGATTATCTCTTGTTCCTGGAAAACCTGACTTTCTGCAGAAGATCTTGACTTTTTGAGTAAAAAAAAAAAAAGGGTGTAAAACCTTCTACCTGAATTTTCCTGATTACCTTTAAAAATTAATAAAAAGGTGCAAAACCACGACAACACCCCAGGAATGGGCACCATCCAGGGCTGGTGGGCTTTCATGTGAGGAAGCATTTCCCAAGGGGTTTAGGTGCTACTCCAAGCTCTTGGCAAGGAAATATTTAATGCTGATTTGTGACTCGGACATGGTGCCTACCTGGGCAGGGGACGGCAGTCAGGATGCTCTCCCAGAGCAATTCCTCAAGGGCTGGAGGAGGGTTTCTGAGCACTGGGGTGAAGGACATGGACCTAGGTGTGCTTGCACAGCATCCTGCTGTTTCTTGCTTGCATGGATGTGCATCTATTTGCACCTGCAACTGCAGAGCTCGAAGCACTTAACCTGCAGGTTCCCATCAAACAACAGTTGGGAGAGTGATACAGGGCAAATGAAATATGTGTATTTATCAATAAACAGATGAAGATTAATCTCCTCAGCACAAGGAGGACATGGAGCTGTTGGAGCGGGTCCAGAGGAGGCCACAAAAATGCTCCGAGGGCTGGAGCCCCTCTGCTCCGAGGCCAGGCTGAGAGAGTTGGGGCTGTTCAGCCTGGAGAAGAGAAGGCCCCGGGGAGACCTTAGTGCGGCCTTGCAGTGCTTCAAGGGGGCCTAGAGGAAAGATGGGGACAGGCTTTTTAGCAAGGCCTGTGGTGACAGGACAAGGGGTGATGGGTTTAAACTAAAGGAGGGCAGATTTAGGCTGGATAGAAGGAAGAAATGTTTTACACTGAGGGTGGTGAAGCACTGGAAGGGGTTGTCCAGAGAGGTGGTGGAGGCCCCATCCCTGGAAACATTGCAGGTGAGGTTGGACGGGGCTGTGAGCAACCTGATGTGGTTAAAGATGTCCCTGCTCCCTGCAGGGGGTTGGGCTGGATGGCCTCTAACGGTCCCTTCCAACCCAAAGCATTCCATGATTCTATGAATCCAAGGCGGGGGGGTGTGCTCCAGGCAGGGCTGGCTCTGTATCAGGATACCGCTGTAGCTGCAAATGATATAAGAGATTTTATTTTTGTTGCTATAAAGCGAAGAAACACCACAGATGATAACAACAGGCACAGCACTGCTGCCTTAGGGTCTTGCTTGGGTGGGCTTGAAGTTTGCAAGCAGGAGGTGGAAAATGCAATAAATCTATAAATCCAGGCATGGCGCAGGTGAGGCGTGGGGAAAAGCAGGGTGTTAAGGGGAGGAGGTTATGTAGGGAGGGGGTGATGAGGTGGGTGACCATCACTGGGTGGGGGGTGGAGGTGGCCTGAACGAAGGGACCAGGGTCCCCACGGGGAAGTGAGGGGGAATTGGGGCAGTGACTTGGGGAAGGGATTTGTAATGGGGAAGGGATTTTGGTGATGGGAGCAGCGAGGGAGCAGTTGCTTCTGTCATGCGTGCAGGCAGAGGAAGGTGGTCCCAGGCTTGAGCCTCCAAACCCCCAGGGAGCTGCTCCTCTGCAGCACCAATTCTTTTTTTTCTCCTTTCCCTGGCAAAGAGCAGTTTTCCCCAGAGTGCTGCATGCTCCTGGCCCAATGTTTGGGAAGAAACACAATCCTGGTTGTAGTCTCCTGCTTGCAAAAGCTTGCCTGCCTTGCTTTGGCTGCTGCTGGGATTTTTTTTTTTTAGCTAGCCCCAGGTGGCCTGTGGCGTCTGTGCAGTAACGAGGGCTGTTTGCTAATGGCTCTCTGCAGACAGCAGTAAGGTCATTAGCAGAGATGGGGTGTGAGAAAGATGGTCCCATCAGAAGGATGAGGCTGAGCCAACCTGTAGTGGTGTAAGTGGCCATAAAGACAAAGGCGGGGGAGCCCAAGGGAAGGGTTTTGGGGTCTTGGTGGGTCAGAAGCGGGTTTGCAGAGTGGATGTCGCAACCTGGGAACCAGGTCATGGCCATGGGGAGCCAAACCCCATTTCACCTGGATGTTTCTAGCAAGAAAATGCTGGAGTTGTGGCTCCTGGGACACAGGGTTTGTTTCCTTCCCATCCTCTGCTTCGTGCAACCTAGCCCTGCTCATGACCACCCATGGCCCAAGGTTTGAGACCTCATCCATCAAACTGGAGTGTTTTTTTGAGTGAGTTTCTGATTAAACCTTCCCCTGAGGGGACTCCAGCAGAGGTGGGGTGCAGGTGAGCTCCTGCAGCTTCTGGTTATTCCATATCAACCTCTTTCAGTGGAGAAAAGTTTTCCCTGAAGGTGCTTCTCCAGCATTTTTACTGGCATCACGTAAGTGAAAGTGAGAGAAATGTTTAAGGTAGTAAAAAAAATAAGTGGAATAAGGGTTGTTAGGCAGATTGGAGCTGAAGATGAGGCTTCATTTAAGCAAGAACACAGGTGAAATGAAATTTAAGCTGTGTTTTATGGGGGAAGCAGTAGCGAATAAACTCTGCAGATCATCTTATTTCATTTACTGCTTCCCCTGTAAATTGTGCTGACTGTCAATGTGCCAGGCAGAAGCGGGAAACCTGCAGGGTTTTATAACTTCAGGAAAACCGGTGGATTTTTAGTGGGTTTTAGCCCTGGGAAGAGCAGCTCCTCCTCCCTTTGGAGCACAGGGAAACCTCTTGGGCTTTGCTAGCTCCTTGCGGCATCACCTCTTCTGGCCGGGAGTCCATGGCAAAGACTTCCCAGACTGGCAGATATAACTTCACTAACATACTGAGCTAATTATATTTATAGACTAGAGCCATTGATTTCTATCCCTGTGGGAACACCAGCTCTTGAACTCAGCACAACCTGTGGAGCCAGCATGACACAAGGGGACCCCGCGGAGGGAGGTGACGCAGCCAAGGGGCAAACACCACTCGCCCGCTCTTCCCCGTTGCTGAATTGCCGGCGACGGAGGCCGATTGCGTTTGAAGTGTGATGTACAATAACGCCGCTGGCAGAATTACGCTGAGCCGTTAACTCCCGAGCTGCTTTGGGCTTTCTCCATCGCACATGGGTCGTGGTGAGCAAGCGCTGCTGCATGCTAATGCGACCTGCCGTCATCGCTGGGTGATGAAGTTTGTCCGTTATTGGCCCGTTTGGCATTAGCCTCTTCCAACACGGAGTCGTTTTGCAGCTCGTGTTGTTGGACTATTTGGGGACAGGAGATTCATATCTGTTTGTGGGGGAAACAAAGCGCTCTGGCCTTAATCAGATGAAAATAGAAGGAAGCAGCGGCTTTTTCCATCATTTGAGAAGCGTGCATATGGCTTCCCCCCCTTTATTTGTTTCTTTGGCTGCGTTTCAGTGCTGGGCAGAGGGTTGTACGTGGGATGGAGTGCGGATTTGTAAAGCGTTGTTGGACCCCCTTGGGTGTGACATGGCACATAAATGCGAGGTCGTTATAAGAACTGATTGCTTGGAGGTAGAGGGGAATAAACAAACACCCAACGCGCTGCTCGAAGATGAATGAGTTCACTAAAAATTCTAGGTAATAAATTATGCTATGGAAAGAAAAAAAAATCCACGCCTAGACAACATTTACAGTGTCATACTCCAGTCACTTGGAGAGACGTGATGGCTCTTTCCTTTTTTTTTTTTAAATTGTGCTCAGCCATTAGTTCTGGGGGAGGAGGAGGAGGAGGAGGAGGTCTGTAATTTTGCTGTAGCAGCAGGAAAAATCGGTGCATCTGTGCTGGCTGGAATAAGTGGATTCCTTAGCAGTTTCTTGGGAGCATGTCTTGTCTCTCAAGGCTCCCTCAAATACCGGTTTGTCAAAAATCTGGTCTGCTGCGTGCACGTAGCGTTTCAGCCTGGGTTTGGCAGCCCCTTGCAGGCTCCTAAGGAAAAGGTCCATCAGGAGAGCGGTGCCCTGTGCTGGGCTGGATCCGTGCGCGGACCAGAGCAGCCGCCCGGGCTCTCAGCCTGGTGTGGGTGCCCCCAAGGTTTGGGGACCAGAGCTCGTGGGTCCTCATGGCACAGCCCATGTGGGCAGGCTCAGCACCCTGCCATGGCCACGCTTGGGCCATATTCAGGTCTCAGTGGGTCAAGTTCAGGGGTTTTAGGTGCTTTTGCATCACGCTGCATGCGAGCCCTGGGCTGGGTTACAGGGGCCAAGCAGCACGGTGGGCTCCCTAAGATCACCTACGGCTAAAAAATCAGAGGCTGGGGTGTATTATTACTCTTCTGCTTTTATTTTCTCCTCCTCCCTGGACCCAGTTGCCCACACCGACCCTTCTTGGGATCACAGCTGCATTTAAGATGCCCTTTAGCGACGCGGCCTCATTTGAGCTGCTTGTGGTGACAGCCCCAATCCCCTCAGCATTAGATCTGTTTAAAGGGCACTTCCAAATGCTGATATTCTTTTACTTTTAGCAAATTACCATATAGCCACTAATACGATATGAAACAGCATAAACATTTTTATGGCCAGCAATAGTCATGGATAACAACTTTTTCATATTTAAACTTCCCAGCCCATTAGACCTTCTTAAATATTTCATGTTATATCATCATTTAAGCCTGCGTGGCGTTGCTTTGAGGTGATTATGGTCTGTAACAAACCTCCACTGGGAGTGGTAATGTTAACACAAGTTACTGGTTTAATACAGGTGACTGCAAATGCTGTGATGCTGCCTTGGGGACAGGAGGGGTGAAGTTTCTTACCCGTGGCTGGGTTATGTAGTAGGGGTCTGGTCGAGCCAAGATGCTGTGCTGGGATGGATGAGGAGGTGATGTGGGGCTGGAGGGGGGAGCTGAGGCCACTGGTGCCCAGCTTGGCAGAGCTGTGCCCGTGCCATCGGTGCCACTGATGACATCTGGATGCAGAGACTGTGGGCTGAGATGCTCTCTTCTATTAGATGTTTGCAGAGGGACTTTTTCTTGCCACACTGCAGATCTGTGATGAGTGCAGCCAGCACAGAGCAGCCTCCCTGGCCCCAGGAGCAGGGCTGGGATCCCAAACGGGCGCAACCTCGTGGAGAGAAGGCAATCGCAGTGTACCCCAACTGTGCATCTGCTCTGGGGCCCATGGGGCTCCTAAGCAAAGCTCAGGGGGGTTTTTTGGTCCCAGATGGCCCAACAAACCAGCTCCACCAAGTGATGGAGGTTGATTGTCTACATGGTGTCTCCTCCCTGATGCTCTCGGTTGGCACCAGCATTAGTTTTCCTTTGCAGCCCTCTCCCAATCTGCCCTCGTGTTTAATAGATAAAAGCCTTTCCCTCCTCCCCTGCCACAGATGGAGAGCTCTGCTCTGACAGCAAATTCCTCCCAAGGCAGATGGAAATCTTGTCAGAGCTGTAAAGTTGTCTTGGTGGCGTCAAGTTGGCCATAGAAAACTAAAATATTGACCTGTTCTTCCCCACAAAATGTGACTAATTAGCTACTCCGAGTGCAACAAGAGAGGGCGGCTGATGTTTCCGTAGGGTCTCATCTAGCTGCTGGGAAGGCACGCACTTTGCTGGTGTGAATTTCTTTGGGTTGTCCAGGTGGAAGACTTTTAGGAGCTAGCAAAGCTGCTCAAGGCTGGATGTTCCCATGTTGGGTCCTCAACTCATTCACCTCAGAGCTGAGCCCTTGAAGACACGATGCTTGCGCTCTTTGGAAACCTGGTACTTGAAGTGCCCTGTTTTAATATGGTTTTACCCCAATTTTCTAAATTGTTAAATTGTTCATCTCTGTGTAGGGAGCTCCAGGATGGCTTTGGTCCTGGTAAATAAGGTAGATGAAGTCGGGACTCAAGGCATGTAGAAATCTCCTTATTTGTCCCTAACCTGAGCAGTGATAAAACTAATGCCCCATGCTCAGGAGGGACCTTTGCTCTTTCTATCCTGATGATCACCCACGGGAGGTGTCCACAGCCACTCTTGCCCTCCCTGGAGTGGCACAGCAGGATTCAAAGACCCATCTTGAGCCCGATCCTGCTCCACCAGCTGCAGCATCCCAGGTAAATAACCAAGAGGTTTGTGCCTCTGAAGCAGCACGCATAGCAACGAGGTACGCAGTTAATACCCACACACCTCCGGCAGCAGTTCAGGTGTGAGCTACAGCTCCATTTCATTCATCTCGGGTAGAGGCACCCACGTGGAAGCTCCTCTGATGGTCCCCATTTGCACTTAGGTTTCCTTGGAGCTGTCAATTTTGCTTCCCCTTCTGTAGTTTCCTGAGTTAGTTTGGTCAGTGAACAGTAATGGGGAAAAAAATAGATTATTTTTTATGAACTTTGGGGTTTCTTGTTATTTTTAAATTGTTTTGTTATTTTTAAAGTCTCAGGTAAAACAAGCAACCGGGGAGCTCTGCCATGCCTGGAGTCAGGGAGCAGGTTCCCCAGATGGCCGCTGCTGTGGCCGAGCAGTTCCTCTGCCCACGCTGCACCTCCCGTAGTATCGTTACCATCCACCACCCTGTGTCAGATACAGCCTGGTCTGACCCGAAGGACGTCAGCTTGCACAAGACCCGCTGTCGACATTTCCTACGCGAAGCTTTGTGCCGAGGGCTTGCCACGTGGTTGTATCTCTTGCAGCAAAAATCAATACCTCCCCCGGGGAGCAGAAACCTGTGTGTGAAACATGTCTCTGGATCAAACCACGTTTTTTTTTTTCCTGGGGAAAGTTTTCAGCATGAGACTTCGGTGTTTTTGTGAAATTTGGACTGTGAAGCGTTTCACTGGGGATTTCCCAAAGGGACTAGAGCTGATCCCAGCAAGCAGCTTTTCTGTGCAGGGAGACCAAGCTCTTGGGTGCTTTAACCTGGGTGACCAGCTCCAGAGACCTCAGACTTGTCCTGTCTGTTGACAAATCTCCCCCATTGCCCAGGAATTTGGGCAAATCGCCCCAAAACCCTTCCAGTCCTTGGAGCAGAGTGTGTGAGTGGCATCGCTGCTGTCCATTGGAAAGAGGTTGAGCAAAGTTTTTTTTGGACCACAGAGTCTGCCCCAGGGACTGAGCTCCTGAGCTGCCCTGAGAGCCTTGCAATTCAATTTTGCTTTGCTGCAGGGCTTGGAGCCCCGTACCCATGGAAAGGAGGGGAAGAGCTAAACTGATTAAAAGATTTAGCAAGATGCTGTCTCCAGGGCCAAATCTCTCTTATAGCAAACAATGAGGATGCCTGGTTGTTGGTTACAGCCCTTCCCATGTTGTGAACTTTTCTCCCTGACTGGAATATTAGTCTAAAGCTTGAGATGAGAAATCAGATTTAATTCTACAGTTTCCATTCCCCCCATGCAGAAATTCCCTCCCCAAGCAGGGCTGTTTTTCTTTATACCATCCCTGGTGTTTTCCTGAGCTCTGGCAAGGGTGGCTTTTGAGGGGCTCCACCAAACACTTGCTTTGTAATAAGCTCCATATCACCATTCAGTTCAACATTTGCCCTGAGCCCTATGGCAGTGCCTGAGCAGCTCTGCACTGCGTTGGGAGTCTCCGAGATGGATGCCTGCAGAGATGTGTTAAACCTGTTTATTCATAGAATCATTTGGTTGGAAAAGACCTTCAAGATCATCGAGTCCAACCGTACCTGTCCACCACTAAACCATGTCCCTAAGCGCCTCGTCTGCCCGGCTTTTAAATCCCTCCAGGGATGGGGACTCCACCACTGCCCTGGGCAGCCTGGTCCAGTGCTTGACAACCCTCTCCATGAAGAAGTTTTTCCCAATATCCAATCTAAACCTCCCCTGGCACAACTTGAGGCCATTGCCTCTCATCCTATCGCTTGTTACTTGGGAGAAGAGACCGACCCCCACCTCGCTGCACCCTCCTCTCAGGCAGTTGTAGAGGGCGATGAGGTCTCCCCTCAGCCTCCTCTTCTCCAGGCTGAACAACCCCAGCTCCCTCAGCCGCTCCTCACAGCACTTGTGCTCCAGACCCTTCCCCAGCTTCGTTGCCCTTCTCTGGACACGCTCCAGCACCTCCATGTCCTTCTTGTGGTGAGGGGCCCAAAACTGAACACAGCACTCGAGGTGCGGCCTCACCAGCGCCCAGCGCCGGGGAAGGATGACTGCCCTGCTCCTGCTGGCCACACTACTGATACAAGCCAGGATGCCATCGGCCTTCTTCAATTTTTATCGCCCGGGAGTGCTGTCTGAGGAAGCCTGAGTCCACGGCTGGGCTGGTGTCTGGACAACGAAGGCAGGGTTTTACCAAGACTGGGTTGGCAATTCTCAAAGGTCAGGGTGTGATGGCAGCAAGTTTTGTGCCGCTGATGATGGTTGCATCAACGCTTTCCTCCCCAGCCCTTTCCTTGGAGGCTCGTAGCTCAGATGGAGCAGCCTGGCTGCGGATGCGTGGGGCTGTCTGCAGTGGGAAGCAGCAGGGTTTAGTTTTCCACCCGATCTCCAGCTCTGCTTGGGCTCCAGGAAGGGCATGGAGATGTGGCGAGAGGAACATTAGGCAAAAGCTGCAGTTCCTCGTCCTGAATGTCTTTGCTGTACGCCTGAAGCTGTTCAAATGGAGGATCTATGGTGAAGACACATACTTTGGTCTTCAGGTGAGGATGGAGCTGGGGACCAGGAGCCAGTGCTCTGGGTCTGGAGATCCAACCTGAGGACTGGGACCAAGAGCCCACGACCTCTCTGCTCCAAGTACCCATCCACCATGTCCCTTCAGCTGGTCCCTGCCAGCCAGGACATGCTCCTGTCCCATCACAGTCCCGGCTATTGGTCGCTCTGCAAATATCTAGGGTATGCAGCAGGGCTATGTCCTCTTTTAAAGAAAAAAAAAAGAATAATCCAGGGGTAGAAGTGGGGTCGTGCATGAGCAATATCAACAGAGAGGAGTGGAGGAACCCTCGTGCCATGTTCCTGCAGCATCCCCCCCTCTTCCCCAGGTGGGTACGTGCCACAACTCGCTCATCTGTGTTCCTGCCCTGTGACGTGAGTCCCTGGACACAGTGGCGATGTCAGATCTCTCGTTTCAGCTTTGGGAGGAGAATGTCTGTAACCCAAAGGAGGGGATTGTACAGCCAGGGTTTAGTCACTAGAGGGAGGGATGCTCGCATGCACTGGTGGATTTCCAGGCAGAGAAGGCAGCGTTTTGGGAGTGCGGTGTTTTTTTTTTTCACTCGTGAATAATATGCTTCACACCCTTTTTGTAATAAAGCTTAAAACTTTATTTTTCCCCCAAGTGACAGGTCGTATGCGTGATGGTTGGTCTGTTGGAGCACAGCGGCGAAGCTGAAAATGCACAAATAGCTTCTTGATTTGGGGCTCAACAAGGTATTGCCGAGTGAGAAGGCAAAGGCTGCCGGCGTTTCTTGCCTTATCGAAAAACGAAGGACCGGTGGTACTCCCCACGCCAAAACTCCCAAAAAACCTTCTCCATCCCCAAACCAGACATCAGCACAGGTTCGTGGGGGAGCAGATCTTGGTAATATTTAGGGGTTAAACAGTTGAGTCAGTTGTGCTGGGTACCTGAATAGCCGTGATGGTATCTAAGGTCCTTTAAGTGTTTGAGTCCAGGCCAGTTACAGGTTTTATTCTCCATCTCTGCCCAGTTTAACCAGTAAGTAAAGCCCCTTACGCAAACACTGTGACCTGCAAGAACAGGATTGCGCAGAAACAGCCAATTCCTGTTTGCATGAATCTTTACTGAATCGGAAAACTTTGCAGCGTGTTCTTGATCCTCCTCTGCTGCCGTTGTGTGAACCAGCGACCTGTTCCCGTCCCAGCATCTACCAGTACTGCCAACACCGTCCAGCGGGGAAAGGGAGAGGCCTGAAAGCCTGAGGTTAAAAAGGAACAAGCTCCCAGGCCCCAGAAAGCTCTGAAGATCATGAAAACTTCTGATCTTGCAGATTTAGCAAAAGCGCGTAAATTCTTCCAGATCATTCTGCTTTTTATTCCCGTGCCATTGGAAAACAGCAAGATGAAGTGGAAAGGAGCTTTGCTGCTTGGAGGACTTTGCTTCTCCTAGGCTTGGCTGTATCCGCAAGAAGGGATGTGGAGTTGAGGCGGAAAAAGAATAAGTGAGGATGAGAAGCAGGAGAGTGCTTCAAGTTTCTTCCAAAGTAAGTTCCGGGAGCTGCGAAATAGCCGGCACAGTGCACAATCCTTGTTATTACAGACAAATGGGGAGAATTTTCCCCCAATTTTCCTCTAGAAATGGAACACAATTTTGGCAATTTGGCCAACTTTTCCCCAATTTTCCATTGACCCAGGACGCTGCCTTGTGATCCTCTCTCAGCCTGATAGCAGTGTGTACATATGCCGTTAATGATTTCAAATTGCACGGTGCGAGGCGGCCGCCAGTCATTTACTCAGCTAAAAACGCCTTCAGAAAGCAAACAGCCCCATCCGCGCCACGACGCCGATGACCAAAGCCCAAGCGTGTCCAAACAAGCTGTGTGGCTCTTGACAGGTAAATCGCTGGGGATTATTCCAAATGTCATCGCTAACAGCTCCTGGGCCTGGGGTATTTATTTACTAATCAAAAGAAGAGAAGAGAAAATGCACTCTGGCTGGTTTTAAAAGCAAGCCAAACTTGAAATAAAGCTTTAATGGGGTAATTGCTAATTGATGATGAGCACGGAGGACTGGAAAAGCCAGACTTCTGGTCACTCATAAAATGCGCTTCTCCACATTGGAGAAAATGGGGATTTTTTTTTCCCAAAGTTTTATTTATTTTAGACTTCTTCTCATAAAGGAGAGAAATAATGTGGGGATGTGGAGCTTGTGGGCATCCTCTGGGTGAAATCTCACCCTTGGGCGCTGGTGACCAGTCTGTGCTTACTCAGTTGGCGGTGTCTCTTCATGCTTGATCATTATAAAAATGAAAAATCACTGGAAGAGGATTTTGGACCCTTCCTTCCCAGCTGTGGGCTGTAACAACAGGGCTGGAAGCTTCTGGGGAGCTTCCTCTCCAGCAGCTCAACATCAGCTCACAGGTCTTTCTCCTGAACTGAGATTTCTGTGCCCTTGCAAAAAGCTTGATTTCAAGGAAGTGACCTTTTCTATAAAATTTTCAGACAAAAAACCCTTTCCCTTGAAGTCCCTGGACTTCAGCAGACATCGCTGGGGGAACTGATGGGCACCCGAAGCCAGGGGACCACAGGGCCAAGCTTTGCCCACCATGCTGTCTCCATCTCCTCCATCCAGCTCCATGGGAGACCTACATGGTGCAGGGGCTCTGGGTGCCTCTACCACGCACAGGGACCTCAGTGCAGCCCCAGGGTCCACAAGAAGGACATCAGCCCAGGGTGTGGGTGAGTAACGCTGGGCTGCTGGCACCTCAGTGGCCCCCAGACAGAGGGGTCTCTTGGTACTGGGAGCAGGTCCCTGTGCCAGGGAGTCCATAGTTGGACTTGGCACGGTGGAACTGCATTGATATACTTGTCTGTCGTCAACCCAAGGGGAGCAGAGATACGTGCAGGTTAAATCCTGGATTAAATGAAGGCACATAATGATGGTACTTGACCGAGGAGCTGAGCTGCTGTGGTCCCCTTGGATGGGTGGGTGGATGGATGGATGGATGGATGGATGGATGGATGGATGGATGGAGATGGGATGCAAGCACTTCCCAAGGGCAAGATGGGTGCAGGCAGGAGCTGTGTTGCGCTCGCTGATGGCTGGAGCAAACGCTGGCTGAGAAGTGAAGGAGCACGTGGGTTGTCTGCTGATGGCTGCGAGTATTTTCAGGCTTTGGGAGAGCTGCAGCTTGGGGCAATGTGATGCTGGAAGCGGAGACCTCTTGGTGCTACCTCGCACGACCCGGCGCAAAGCTGTGTCCAAGCAGTCACGATGCTCCCTTCGTTTTAGCACAGCAAAGGCTTAGTGCTGGGCTCACTCTGGCAGAGCCACTCACCCAGGGACCTGGAACTGAAAAGTGTGATGGTAAAGGGGAAAAAAAATCCTCCTCTAGCTACCATGAAGAGCTGGGCAGTGGGGCAGCTTGCTTGGAAGTCATTGCTGCTGGGAGGAGAGGTAAGGGCAGAGCTGGGCTGGCCACGTGCTCTCTCTTTACAAGCAGATTTCTCTCGCTGATGCTGTTGGGTGCCCAGAGAGCATTCCAAAAAAGTTAATTAATTTTCTCTCATCAGCAGCCACAGCGCCAGCAAACACAGTCTGGAGGAGAGAGGAGAGCATTGCCATTTTGCAGCGGCAGCTCCCCCCTAAGTTACAGTGATAGTTACTTTGTCTTAGCAAAAATGAAATGTCAAGCGGTGACAGAGAAAAATATTCTTTTAATGCTGAGCAGTAACTGGGTTTCCGAGGTGCTGGGCTCGGGAGGTAATGGGGAAAGCTGGGACCAAGGCAGCTGGGACCACACAAGATTAATTCAGACTCCAAATGAGCCTTCATACATGATGTGTTGCACCATACATCACTGTCACGCGGACAGCAGTAGATTCGGCTCAGAGCTTACTTGTGTGCTCCTGGACCTGCTTCATCCCGGCGTGCGCTGCCAGCCGCGGTGGTGGGGTGTCACCCATGTCCCCTGCCCACCCTCGCTGTATGTTGGGTAGGAAGGCGGTGAAGGATGCAGGGAGCAAGGCGCAGCGCTGAAGCAAATTCTGCCCAAACGGACCCAGGACAGCATGGCTTAGTGGGAGATGACTCTGCGGGGGACCACGGCCACTGCGTATTGCCCCATAGTGTCCTACCCGAGGCCATCACATCATGGCACACAAAGCCTGGTGTAGTAAATACTCGGCAAATACTCGTAGATAACCTGCCTCTTCCCAGAAGCTGGGTCTGGGCTCGTGAGTAATTTTTCAGATAAATAAGGGCTCCGCTTCCTAGATGACTTATTTGCAAGGGATAATTCAGACAGCCGTGGCCTTGCTGCTTTTTTCCCTTTTGAATCATCAGGCTGGCATTGTAAGTGCCATACTTTCATTAAAGTTTAATTTCCCTGAAGAGTGAAATATTAATGAGAATAGGCTTAATACTGTCAATAGGAAACAGACCCAAACAGATAATTTGCTAATATAATGACTTGGGATTTTATCTGTTTCAAGCTTTACGATTGCTCTTCTGCTATGATCTTGTGCAGGTAATAACCGTTGTCGCCTCTGTTCAATAAGAAAACGTAATGAGTTTAGAGCTAAATCACCATTTTGCACATTCACGTCCCGGCGTACCCACGCTAATTCCACAGCCCCTGCTCTCTGTGCGCTTCATCTGGCACCCTTGGGTGGTGGGGAGACACCAGCCCTGCTCTTATTCAGGTTAGAGGGAAGCTGAAACAAATTTGGGGCTGAGATCCAGGACGCTGGATCCACTCAAGCGTCCTCCTCGATGACTTATCTGTGACCAGGATCCACAAATATCCTTGATGGTCCGCACCCTGGAGAGTTCCACCTTTGTGGTCATGGTTGGGTGCTGTGCAGACCTCTGGGACCCCCACATCTTCTCTCTTGCCCCAGCACGGAGGAGCATCTGCTCCATCACGCTCCACCATTTGCTTTTAACCCGAATGTCACCTTTAAAGAGCTGCCCTCTTTAATCTCAGCTGCTTAAGGAAACAAAAGGCAGTGAATTACCTGGAGGTGTTCCTCGGCAGGTAGGATGTGCTGAGAAGTCCTACAAGAAGGTACGGAGAAAGCGGATGGGGTGAGGGGCTGGGACGTGACCTAGGGACAGCCTGACCTGCTCAGTCCAAACGGACATCTGGACCAGCGCGGGCATCGTCCCAACTTTTTGGGAAGCGTATAAGAATTGGAGAGCAAGCTGTGATGCTCTCCCAAAATGCTTTCCCAGCCCCACCAGTTTGTAGTACAGGTGCTTTCCAGGACAGACGTGTTTGCTTTGCATTTGGGTTTTTTTTTCTCTTGAATTTTTTCATCGCTTCTTGAGGTTGCACATAAGAGGCACCACAGGCGTGGTATGAAAACTCCCTTGTTGTCTGCAGCAAGCCTGGCTTTTGCTAGGTCCCTTGTTTCCCACATTTTTGCCTCGGAACAGACTGTGAACAAGTATTTTCTGTTCCCTTTTTCTATGCCATGCGGGGTTTGAGGTACCATACCTTCTGTTTGGTAATCTTTTCATTTTGGACTGGCTTTGTCTACTCAACCACTCCTCATCCAGAAGCTGTGCCAAGCCTTTGCTTGCCCCCGTTACCACGTGCCGAACATTTTCCAGTCCTGCTGTAGTCTGAGATGGGAGACCCAAGCCACGCTCAGCATTCAAAATAAGCACATGGATTTATACAGCGAATGGAGCTGGTTTGGAGATAGTTTTTATTCCCGTGGAGGTTAAGTTCCCTCACTTCTCAGTGCAGTCCTGCGGTGGCCAGGAAGGGCGTTGTGAATGGATTCTGTGCCCAAGAGCTGCTTGTGTTCTGGAGCTCCACCAGCAGCTCTTGGAGAGGACGCTCTCCCGCCCTGCAAACCGTGCTGTCTCCCCCTCTCCTGTTTCTCTTATCAGCTAAAAGGAAGACTACCTGATGCACCAGCTTTCATTCCTGATGTGTTCACCAGCACCTGGGGCATCCAGCCACTCCAATAATAATACTAACAGTAGTAACAGAATTGTTTCCAGACCACATTTCCCCTTGGAGGCCAGGACGAGTATTTACACCCATCTCCAACAGGTCTGTGCATGGAGCCCTCAGCACAAGAAGGACATGGAGCTGTTGGAGCGGGTCCAGAGGAGGCCACAGAAATGCTCCGAGGGCTGGAGCCCCTCTGCTATGAGGACAGGCTGAGAGAGTTGGGGCTGTTCAGCCTGGAGAAGAGAAGGCTGCGGGGAGACCTTAGTGCGGCCTTGCAGTGCTTCAAGGGGGCCTAGAGGAAAGATGGGGACAGGCTTTTTAGCAAGGCCCGTGGTGACAGGACAAGGGGTGATGGGTTTAAACTAAAGGAGGGGAGATTTAGGCTGGATCTAAGGAAGAAATGTTTTACAGTGAGGGTGGTGAAGCACTGGAAGGGGTTGCCCAGAGAGGTGGTGGAGGCCCCATCCCTGGAAACATTCCAGGTCAGGTTGGACGGGGCTGTGAGCAACCTGATGTGGTTAAAGATGTCCCTGCTCACTGCAGGGGGTTGGGCTGGATGGCCTCTGAAGGTCCCTTCCAACCCAAAGCATTCCATGATTCTATGATTCAAAGCATTGAAATTTCCCCGTTGTGGAGCTTTTCTGAGTAGCTTCACCCAGCTGTCCCTAGTAAATAAAACACTGTGGTTTTGGTGTTTGGAAATGAATGCAGATCTAGCTGCTTTCGGAGCTGAGCATATGGGCTGTGTTTGAGTGCTGGGAATGTGTTTGCTTGTGATTTAATAATACTGTGATTCGTGACTGTACCTTCCTCCCAATTACTACCCTTGCATCTCTTTGTTGTTGAGTGGATGTTCTGGAAACTCTGTTTTCCTTGTAAAATCAATTATGTTCCACCCTTTATTATCTGCCAGGTCTCATGCCGTCCCTGCTTGCCAAGAAAACCTCCACAAACAGCTCGGGTATGAACTGCAGCAGCGATGCTGAAGGCAGCCCAGCCAGGAGGTGGGTCCTGGGGCCGTGCTTAGGCTGGGAGCTCCAGGGCCTTGCAGAGCTCATTCCCTATCCCGTGTTGCTTGGCTGGAGCAATCCCTGGAGTAAGGGATGCTCCACAGCTCTGATTTCTGCACGCCTCTCTGACCCAGAGGACTGGCAAACCCTGTTTGCACATAAACTGTTATTAGCTACAGATTTTTCACTACAGCAGAACACGATTTTTTTTTTTTTCTGAAATGTAGTTGGATCCTCTGAGACTTCAATAAACCTTTAAAAGCGTTTAATTAAAAAAGCATAAAGCCTGGGAGGATCAATCCCCTGTTAATGACGTGCGATGGTGCTGCGTATAGCTTGTTCTTATTGACCCACGAGGCAGCAAGGGACGACTGTGCAACCTGAGGTCTCTAAATCAGCTTTGCTGAATCACAGAATCATGGAATGCTTTGGGTTGGAAGGGAC